>CM060252.1:29921217-30146612 GCA_030684275.1 Acipenser oxyrinchus oxyrinchus
CTTCCAAAGGATAATATATTACAGGAAACGCCTACAGGATATGCTAATAAGGGAAAAACCTTCTTAAATAATGGAATGTAAGAATGGAATCTTTTTTTTTTTTGAACGTATGTTTCACAACAGCTTTTAAAATATAATTCTAATTGACACCTTATTTTTTAAAAATCCCCAAATCCACAGACTACACTTCAGTACTTTTTTGGATTGCTGTTTTAGCACCATCTTAAAGACTAATAAAGAGAGACAGCTTTATAAACAGCAACCATTTGCATTGCCTATACACATACCTACAAAAATAAGCGATCTTATATAGAATTCTGGCATTTACAAATACGCATATATTTGTCACATTAAAACAACACAAATGTGGTTTAAAATGAGCAGTTGTCACCTGAAGAGCAATCCATTTTACTGTCTCTGTGGCACGCAGTGAGTTTGTCAAAATGATTGTTTCCCTGACCCTTTTTCAGAGCTTTGTGATCTTTATACTAAAAACCCCATGCGCTGTCATTAATGTCAGGTACAATGATATTCCACCAGCATTCTGGAGCAACGCCTACCACCGTATAGCTTTGTCTTTCTTGAAGGGTATGGGCTCCTAATGGTTTGCACGTAACGGGTATTTTAAATGAATGTCACAGCTGATTTTTCTAAAGCATTTGATCTGGTAGTGCTGCCACTTTATTAAAAACACTGTTAACTAGATTTAACCATAGTACCATCATTGGCCATGATTGTATTTCACAGTTGCTTATACTGTGTTTTACAGTTTCATTATAAAAATACATTATTAAACGCGATTCAGTTATCATATGTGGGTATTTAGTTGATCCCCCTTTAGTAGACTAATGAACGTTTGTCTTCATCTTATCGTTTTACCCAAATATATTGTTTATTAAGTATGGGTATTCATGTTACTTTACACAACCAAAGATTCCTGACTCTCCACCAAATGCATGGAAACCTTTGGTTTTGCACAGATTACATTGACAAATATGGGGGGTGCGAGAGACTATACATGCATTGAGTTTGCTCCAAACAAGTGTATAAGAAAAATGCTCCATTTACTGCAACATATCATGGTAAGACATGACAAAGGATGGTAAATCGAGTTGTATGATAAAGCATTGTAAAAATATCATACAACCGTGACTAAACACAGTAAATGCAAAGTATAAGCATTTGGAAAGCATGGAATTCAGAATAACAGTCCACATGTGTTGCAGTTAAACTTTTTTTTAAGGGAATGAAAAATAATTTCAGGTCAATCTGAATATAGTTATACATTTTCCGCTTATTGAACACATCTCTATGCCACAGGCAATCAAAATGACTGATATACTGGGATGTAATATCTGTGTCTTATTAATCTTTTTTTGTTTGTTTGATTAAATAAACAGAAGCTCTTCTACTTGTCCTTTTAAATGCTTCCCAGAAGTGTAATGAACTTAAATACAACCAAATATAACTGTATTTTTATAGTGGGGGGCTGAAAGCCATTGAACAAAACTGTAACTCCTGTATATGATGGAAAACATGTTTATAAAACAAAGCCAGCATCAACACCTGTTTATCTATTTAAGTTGAATGGTTTAACCACAGTCCTTGCTGCAATGTTTACAGCTTACCTTAAAACGTTTGGAGCAAACAAATAAAAAAGTAGCGTAAAATGTCATGATCCACTTAAACACTGCAATTGAGAAATGTCTTGTTTACTTGTAAAAACAGGTTGAACAGTTATATTTTATTTACAGTCATCATTGTAGACAAGGACAACAAAAAGGCTCCAAAGGTTGACTTGCACTTCGGTGTCATGCTAATGAATTGTTTTATAAAGAAATGGACTAGCGCATCCAGAATGTCACTGTGTACATGCAAAGATTGAGTTGCTTCTGGTTCGTTCTGATACTAACCCAACTTTTAAGGTCCTGGAAGGCAGAAAAAGATTGCTCTGACCCTGCAACTGACACTGGTAAACTTTCTTTAAATCATTGTACTATATACACTAGCGTCAAAGATATTCTATAGAATGGGATCATATAACCGGTACAGAGGTACGCATGCACATCAATAAAAAAAAATGCGGACTTCCATAATGTTTTTAAGACGCAAATGTCAGTACATTTTTAACAGGAAAGCATTTTTCATACAGGCAGTGAGGGTGCATATTATCTGGCTGTGACCCAAACATGCCTAACCTCCCGATTTTCTTTGGAGTGTCATGGTCTCTGTGATCCGGGTAACTGAGCTTATTATCGCTGACCATAATTAAGTACCAGTCCCCATATTTCACTTAAGGCTGGAGGGTTCCAATTCCTAAAAAATCCATCCCTGCTAATGCTATCATTGGCTGCTTCAAGATTTAAAAAAAAAAAAAAAAATGAGAGCGATAGGTGGAATCACTGCAGTTCCTAACATCAATCAATTTCTTTTAATGGACACTAGAAGCATCCAATGATAGCAGGGATCTTGATTTAGCTTTCCATTCACAGAAGAGTGATGTTGTTAAGGGGAACTTCCCAAACTGAGCGCGGATGAGAGGAGATGTAGATGTTTGAGAGCTATTACATTTAAACTTCAGTTAAAAAAAATATTTACTTAAGCATTTTACTTAAAATAATATTTTTTTTCCCTCAGTTAATCCTTCTATAAATACCATTGTGCCACCAAGCTAACATGTTCAACAACGCTAATAAAGTGATGAAGTGTTTTGTTTTTTGTCTTGAATCCCCAGGACTGGAATTTGGTGGTAGGCTATTGAAATAAACAGCGTGATGATTTGTACAAAAATGTAATAACCAGCAATCCAGATTCCTACTTAAACATTCAGAAGCTATTGTTGTTGTCGCTGCCACTGCCACTAACACGATCATATTGAAAGGTCATACTGGGCCCATGATCGGATAAACACGATAAAAAATGCACTTCGATTCTTTGACTTACTAGGCCACTATGGAAGACCACCCGGGTCAAAAACGCATACCTAGTACACATATTGATTTGTACCAATCAGAATACATAAAATAGTTTGTGTTTTAAATAAATGTAAATGAACTACGCATTTTCTATGTAGAGGCTGGTCATTTTACAGTAGTACCTACGTATGGGGCTGGTCATTTTACAGCCATGCAACGTAATTACAAGAGTAGCCAACCACTTTCGGGATAACATCTTCTTAATTTCAGACATGAAATGCACTTAAAAAAAATCAAGAATAAGGAAAATTGCAAATCATGACGGCGAGAAATTTTCTTTTACGGCGTAAATATAGATTTGTTGAGTGCTGCCGACTTCTTGAGACAGACAGTGTTGACTGTGAAACGGTTCACTTTGTATTAACAATGTACACAATCGTTTTTTTTAATTTTCTAATTATATTTATTTCAGTTTTACACTAAAATATTCAGTTACCATAGCTAATATTTGATTCAATGTCAGATTTTTCAGCACTTGTTTAAAATGACATGTTAGTTACAGTGGGGTTACCACTGAATTAAAGTGATTTCTAAGGCTCCAGCACCAGTTGATGCTCGTCTCGGAGGGTCCGGGTCTATCCATCTTTCACTAGACTTTACCTAATGCCAAGTCCATATACAGCCACGAATTGGGCAGGAATGGCAGATATAAGGCGACTTTTCATTGGATCATTTATTGCACGCACTGTTTTCTTTAAATTAATTGGTTCTCATCTCATTTTCAGTGATCTGATTGGCCAAATTAGTACATGTAATAATTAGAATTACAGTCAATGTCAAGGCCACCATACTTTGACGTGTGATGTCACTGAGACTGGCATTCCATTTTTTTAAAGGGCGGAGACATTTCACAGCAGCACGCAGAGACAAAACATGACACAGTAACTTGTTTACAGCTAAGAAAAAATGGGGAAACACTGTAAATCCAATGTATTTGACTTATAGTTATAACAGAATATTTACTCTGTCTCATGTGTTTTAATATATATGTTTTTACAGCATTTATAAATATCAAGAAATGAGTGGATATAAGCATATCATGTTTCAGGAAATTATCAAGTAAGTTTTTTTCCTTATTACTGGTAATAATGGAACTATTATTTTATTGATAAATATTCATTTTGAAAAAAATAATCGAGAGTAGTGTCCATTATTGCTTATAAAGACCCTGAGAATAAACATTTATTATGTCATTGCAATCACTCAGGTGAAACAATGGCAGCCTTTACATGCACAAGTCATGACAGTTTTCCTCGTAACCTGTTTGCCGTACTTTTCAGGAAATGCGTTGCTATGCAGTTCTGATTTAGGAAAAAAATTGGCCGTATCAATGCAGATTACTCAATTCATAGTAATTTAGGGTAGGGGATATTTAAATGTCTGTGTCTGCTTACAAAGTAGGAAAAGAATGACTCTGAATATCGTGAGGAGAGCTTCATGCGTTGCCATGAAGATAAAAACATTTAACAAGAGAAATGAATTCACACGCACATTCTGAAGTACCCTACGCATTAGCTACTTTATGTCTGGTTACCTTTCCAACACACACCCACACACACAAAATTATATAAAATATAATTTATAGTGCCTACCAAAGTGCCTACTATTTCTTCTGGTACTCACGTGAGAACCTAATGATAAAAGTTATGTGAACCCCTGACTATAGATTATCTTTGCTTGGGTCTAATCTGACTACTAACCAACTCTTATGAGATTGCAGCTGTACGATTTACACAATATCCCACCCCTGTGTGACAGTCAGCGCTGATTGGTTAATTATGGTTTGTGTTTAAAAGCAATGCAAAAAGTACACAGCACACACAGCTCATAGGATTCTTGAAACGAGCAGGATTTATCATTGTACCCACTTCTGAGAACACCTGCAGATGCACAGCAGAAATCCCTAGTTCCCGTGCCCGTTACTCTGTATTTTGCACAGTGGTTTGAAAACATGCTTTTTGGAGGGTAAAGATGACATCTCTTCTGTGTCACTGATGATAAATCTACACAATTTTTCTTGCAAGAAGTTTGAACTGATCGCCAGTCCCTGATATTTTAAAATCATACTGTTTGGCAATTTTTTTTGTTGATTTATTCATGGCAATCATAATAATATTTGTCTTGCTACCAGGTTGTACATTATTACACATTTTGTAAAAGGGCATATGGTTGTATTCCCTGTTCATGTGAATCCTACAAAGCAATGAAAAAGTATAAGAAGCTGCCAGGAATTCATTCAAACTTATATAAAAGTAAAACCAATATTACATCCCAGTATGTCTGTTAAAATTACCATTTGTAAGCATGTTGTAGTTTAGGAATTGGCAACAAACTCAGAACAAACTTGTTTTGTGACACTTCACTTGGCCATTAAAAGGTATTGAAAAAGTAACCTGATTAGACTGATAAAAACAATATTAGTGTATGTTAGAATTTAAATGGATTAACATAGGTCTTTTTTAAATCCGTGCTAGTTGCTACAAGTTTAGATTAGATTACAAAATCTAAAGCACTTACTGTTTAAAAGCAGCATTTACGAGTATTTACAGTTATATCTTAAATTCAATATCCAAACCTCAGTCCACAATTCATTTTTATGTTGGCTATGTCAATGGGCCGCACAAAGACATGGGATTATTTGGAAAATTAAATATATCTTAGCTTATATTTTTATGTTTACATTACTATACAACAAGCGTGACTGTCATTTTGAAATAATTTCATTCTGAGGTCTATTTTAGCCAGTAGTTAACACAGTTCAAAACCAATTACTGCAACTTCATTTTTTTTTATATGGTTTTCTTTGAAATCTTGGGGCTTTAACTTTGTGGTCATCTGGTATGCCTTTACTACATTCTTCTTTTGAGTTTTCCACATTAATATTTTAAAATTAAGGTATATAAAAAGTGGTATAATCAGTTATCCAAAACTATAGACTATTAAGGCCTTTAACTTGTGCAGAATCGTAGTGCTGTATTTTGAACCCCAAACCATTTCAAAGCGAAATGTTTGGTTGCAATCTTTCTGTTTATTTTAAATATTAGGGAACTCTGTTGTTCTGTGGTTAACCATTCGTTTAGAGGACCAACATGAAAGAAAGTCCTCTGCTTGATAAAGCAGTGCTAGATTCTCACCCCATCATTCCTTCCCAGCTGAGTGTGTTGATAAATTATTGCAAGGCTAAAAAATAAGTCTTTAAATTTAAAAAAATATAGTTTTGGAAAGTTAGTTTTATACCTACATATGAATGTAAAAAATTAATATAACAGCTGGAATTATGTTTGCTGAAACCAACGACACATTTTTCTAGCCTTAGGTTATATTCTTACTCCTCACTCCTGCACAAATGATATGCACGCCTGCACAAAAAATATGTGCAAGTGGGGCTTTGTCTCGTTAGTAAGCAACACTCTTCAAAGAACCAGTGCATGATGGGACATTTTAAACTGTTTACTCAAAATATTTAAATCATTTAAAGGTGCAGTGTCCCATACGTTTCTAAAACTAGTTTTTATTTCATAGAACATTTCTAATCGCTGTAGTTCCATCTCATTGATGTCTTCCTTGACCGGCCCTATTGCTTTAAATAATGGCTCAGATATATTTTAAAAGGTTAATATTACCTTTTGATCCAAATGTTAAAACAACACTATGTGGAAATAAAGGTGATTCTTGTTATGTTCACTGAAAAGTTAGCAAGCGAGTGACTGTTTGGCTTACAGTGGCAAGGAAGCTTGTGTTCTTGGAATGTTCACAATGGCTGCCTCCTGATGAAGATAGGCGCTGAGAAGATTCTTGTAAACAGTCCCTGATATGGGACAAGGCAGTTTTAATAAAGTTTTTTTTTTAGTGCCTTATTTGTTGTAATGTCATTTAATATTTACACATATCAACTGTGAAACATTTCTTCAACATTTTAATTTAACAAACCAATAATATAATATAATATAACTAGTGTTATAAGGTTTTTAATGTTATTAGTAAGGAATAACAGTTTATTACAATAACATTTTAATGATACAGACCGAAGGCCAAGCTTTATATCATGTTATAGACTTGTTGGTTGTTATAAAGTAGTGTACTTATAAGGTTTTGTTTGTTACATGGTCTTATAACATTGTATTTCTATAGCCTATTATTATTATTATTATTATTATTATTATTATTATTATTATTATTATTATTATTATTAGTCATAGTTGTCGTAGTAGTCATAGTTGTAGTATTAATAATAATAATAATAATAATAATAATAATAATAATAATAATAATAATAATAGCCGTCTAGCATTACTTAGACTACATCCTTTAAATTGATATACACAAATGTATCTGTCAATCTGTTGTTTATGGTTTGGCATCAAATACATGCAAATGCATTAGTATGTGTTCTTAAAAAAATGTGTTTCCACAGTCACAGACTCTAAAGGATGCTTCTAAGGATTCACAAAGATTCACATGAAGTAAAAACATGCCTACAGTGCAGGGATCTACATCTCAGTAAAGGGATCAGCTAGAATTCTAGGTTGATCACACTGGGTGTACAGCATGCTCTCAACAAAATAGTCAGTGGATAACAGTCCTCTTGATAAAACCACACAATTAGGCCTGGGAATATTTGCTGGCAGTTTCAAAAGCAGAAAACAAAGAAAACTGAACTGCTCCCTCAGCAAAAGAGAAAGGATGGTCCCTCCAGGGCACTTTACCAGCTTTATAAAATGACCAAAACACACAATAGCTGTGGATTAGACCATCAGTTTTATCAGTTTTGGTACAGATAGAAAAATGAATGCCAAACATTGGATGGGCCTAAAGACTGAATCACCTTCTCATTCTCTGAGTGTGAGGTTTCTACAGGTAAGGACTGAGAAACTATGGTAGGGTATTGTGGAGAAGCTAACAGTGCTGCCATGTAATGTTTTCAGTCTTCCATGCTATAATTCCAGCCCATTTCATAAACACTGACATTATTAAATGAAAAAGTTTCAGTGCATATAACTACTCACACCCTCTATTCATTCAATATGGTTCATTTGAGTAGCATGCAGTAAATTTTGATTTTGATTATTATTAAATATTATTATTAAATATCAAAACTCTTGATCTGTAGCTCAGACGCTAGTTCTGGATCCAATCGAGCATTGCTGGATCAAGGTGGAAAGAAGATTTTTCAAGGATTGAGCTTTTGAAACTGATCAGTTGAGAAGAGTATTTTCCAGACCTGTGCAAAATTCAAGAAGCTTTGATAAAACAAATGGGTTTTAGTACGCATGTTTAAGAATTTTCGATGCAACATATTTTGGTAATCATTTTTGTTTTACAAGAATAGTGCTGGTAAAAGAAAATTGTAATTTAAAGTTAGGTCATTCATTAATTAGTGGCATGAATACAGCTATAAGATTAATTGGGTATCTGAAACAACAAGGTATCAATATAAGTATGCACATATTGGACACTCACACATACATGCCAGCCACCTACTGAGACTACAACTGTATCACTGACACATTTTGTTAAAAAGAGCTACTTCTTTTTGTGAACGTTTAGGAATGATAATAAATTGTTATTGTCAGCACTGTTGTGAGTGCATTATAATCAACAGCCTCACTGTATAATAAGTTCACCACTTCCTTCTCCTTTTCTTAATGGACTGTGTTTAAATAGGGTAGGTCTGCAATCTACTGATAAGATTCACCAGCAACCACACCACCCCCGCCTAACACCGAAATGTAAAGCTATATTGTTGTATAAGATCATAAAACACATACCTCTTGTTTTCAAGTTGGCATTGTGCTTTGTTATAAGAACACAATGTGCTGATCATAAAACATATACTGTACCTCTTGTTTTCAAGTTGGCATTGTGCTGTTATAAGAACACAATGTGCTTAACACTTTTATGTCAAGCTGGTGAAATGGCTTATTTGTTTACACATATTGGTATTAAGGATTTGAAGGACAAGTGTCATCAGATGCGTTATTCATGACTGAGCTCGCATTCCTATAGCAACCAGGGAGTGGGGGACCCCAAACAAACCTATAAATATACATATATTGTTTTTCTAACACATACCAAACACATTTAAACAAAATCTTTGGAAACATTTTGAAATTTCAAATTGGAGAAAAATGGTGACGGTGTGTTATTTTATTTGAAGATAACACATATATAAGGCAATGTTACGCCAAAATAACAACAGTTTTATTGTGTTGTAGTGTAAACTCTTTGGAAACCTCTTTTACACTTCAGTATGTTGGCAACTTGGCTAGTATGGCCCCAACATTCGTACACAGTGTCTATTTTGAGGTGATTTGATTGTGCTCTACAATGACTCCTATACAATGACTTACGTTTCAGTTGTCTCCCTTGAGGCTAGTGCAGTGGTAGCAAAGGACTTTCAAATGGAGTTTGCTTTAGAACTCATTGCAGCAGAAGCAAACATGTCAACTATTTAAAGGTTTTCCTAGGGACCCTAATTTAATCCCCAGACCCAAATCTAGTGTGTAACCATAATCTACTACACACACACAAAAGCACTGCTCTTGCTCCAACAACACACTTCCACACTAGTTTAAGGCTGTTCAGACTTCATAGCTCCTCACAATCTTCTGCTTTTTACTGAAAAAAAAACATACAGCAAAAGTCAACCATCCTCCGTAAGAATCAGTCAGGATTAAATTAATGACACATTGTAAGGCAACTACAGTACATGTATGTATATATATATATATATATATATATATATATATATATATATATATATATATATATATATATATACTGTATATATATAAATATATATATATATATATATAGTGATATAAAAAGAGTTTAGAAGGGGTTAGAAACAGCAGGTACAGGGAATAACCCAGAAGAAAACACAGTTTGCGGCCCTCTGTGTAGTCAGGAAGACTCAGGCAGGACAGAAGCAAAACACACAGGCCAGCCAGGGACTACATTTCCCAACAGCAACGGGGAAACCCCACACTGCATGATGGGTAACAGCGGCAGCTTTAAAAAGCTGCTGGATTCAGATAGCGAGAAGGAGAGAGCGAGATCAGGTACACAAGCCAGAAATACGACGGGGATTCAAATACAAGATGAGAGCGGAATGCTGCACTCTGCCCGAGTGTATTACATTGACCAGTGGTGAAACAGAGGAATGCAAATAAAAATACAGCTTTACAGGGACGGATACAGCACTTGTTAATAAAGTGGTACAGTGCAGTGTGGTACTACCTCGAAGCAACACTGCGGACTCCAATCACACAAGACAGGGGACCACTGCATCGGAGCAATGCAGACAGCACGGATCCCTGGATAGTGAGTGTACTGTGTTTACTCTTTATTCATAGAGTTATTGAGGTACGGGACTTGTGTGTGTTTAAAAGTAGAACAAGGGACCTGGTTCAAGCCAGGGTGCTTAACGACTGTAACAAAAGCCCACGAAGGACGGGGCATTCCAAAGAAGGTATTCGAACTGTGTGTGTATATGAAAGCAATCAACAGTGTAATAAAAACTCAGGGATGCCAACTTGGTTATTTAAAAAAATAAAAACTTATTTTTATGTCCAGAGAAAAGTGGAACCTGTAAAAGAAGAAAGAGTTGGAAGTTATATAAAGTACATTGCACACTGTTACAACACCGCTAACTAATACTAATCTGCACAGCAGTATTGTTGTTTACCTTCATGAAAGGTAAACAACAATTCTGCAAAGAACCACCGGGGGCAGTCGTGAGTAGAAACCCGTTCATAGAGGAATTGGGCGAACCGGACCACACAGCACCATCTGGTGGAAGCTCGCGACAACCTGGAAAGAGAGAAAGAAACCACAATACCAAGCCAACAAAGAGGGAACTTGGATGCAACAGCCAACTACTTACCAGAGGGATTCCATCCAGGGAGAAAGACCTGGACTGTGATCATTTGATTCTGATTATTATTTGTCATTATAAACTTCTGTGTGTTATTTTTATTGGAGAAAAGAAAACAGGAAAACAATTAAAACAGAAATTGCTCCTGACTTGGGTCTCTGTCACGTCTTTCTGCACCACCACAGACACTGCTTGCACGTCTCATAATTACGTGGACTGAACTGGTTCACAATATATATATATATAAAACAATGACCCAACACCGAAAACGTACTTTATCACATAAGAATGACAATTAGCCCGAAAAGGTTAACTAAATGTCTCTCTCCCAGGAATCCTATTCCGTGTATAAAATAACAGCATTAGCTAAAGAAAATCCCAGATTAAGCTAACAGGTAGAAGCGTGGTGGAGCCCTGGGAGATTCTGTAGGGAGTAGGGAGATTGGGAGATTCATCCCAGCGGGAGGCTAATACTCATCATCCCAAGCTGCAGCTGAGACTCACTTGACTGACAGGCAGCCAGGAGCTGAAAAAGCTGCTCAAATATCCCACAACTGCTGGCATGCAGACTTGAAAGAGATTTATTGAGGGATAATTAGCTGAGAGTATTAAGGGCAGCAGGAAAGAGCCACAATTAATGTTTAGCAAACAGAAAAAGGGATAAAGTTGCCAAAATTGATATTCAAAACACCTTCCTCTTTGTTTTCAAAATGTAAGAACAGAGGATAAAAAGTTGGAGAAAACATCTTCTTCATTGTAAGCCCACACCCCCGCTTTTGTCTTTGTTTGTTTGCTTGTCTTATTTTAATATCCCTTAAATTGTTAACGGTGAAGGTTTATTTTCAGTGATTAAAAACAAAGGGTCAGATGTAAAACTATTTTTTGAGGAAGGAAACACCAATTGTTAATATTACAGAACTGATAACAAACCCCTTAGTCTTACTCTCGACGTCTAAAATAAATCTATGAGTTGTTTGTTACTAGTTTTGTAATGTTAAGAGTTAGAATGGTCTGTGAGTAAACTCCAGGTGGTCCACAAAACAACTCCCAAAATTCGGTTAGTTAGTTCTTGCAAAAAAACATTTCTACAGAATCACAAGTTGTGCAACTACTAAGCAACAAAACAAACAGCTTTAACCACATTATATATAATTATAGGATATGTGTGTAGTCTGCATTTTTCCCCTTTATCTGTTTTCTTTTATTACGGGTGTGTATATATAAATTAATACAGTACCTTGCATAAGTATTCACCCCCCTTGGACTTTTCCACATTTTGTAGTGTTACAACCTGGAATTAAAATGGATTTAATTAGGATTTTTGTCACTGATCTACACAAAATAGTCCATAATGTCGAAGTGGGGAAAAAAATCAACATATTTTTCAAAATTATTTACAAATAAAAAACTGAAAAGTCTTGATTGCATAAGTATTCACCCCCTTTGCTGTGACACCCCTAAATAAGCTCTGGTGCAACCAATTGCCTTCAGAAGTCATATAATTAGTTGAATGGAGTCCACCTATGTGCAATTAAAGTGTCACATGATCTCAGATTAAATACACCTGTTTCTGGAAGGCCCCAGAGTTTGTTAGAGAGCAAATCTAAACAAAAAGCATCATGAAGACCAAGGAGCTATCAAAACAAGTCCAGGATAAAGTTCTGGAGAAGCACCAATCAGGGTTGGGTTATAAAAAAATATACCAAACTTTTAACATCCCCCGGAGCACCTTTAAATCCATTATTAAATAATGGAAAGAATATGGCACAACCGCGACTCTGCCGTCCACCAAAACTCAGTGACCAGGTAAGGAGGGCATTAGTCAGAGAAGCAACCAAGAGGCCAATGGTAACTCTGAAGGAGCTGGAGAGATCCACAGCTGAGATGGGAGAAACCGTCCATGGGACAACTATAACCCGGACTCTCCACAAAGCTGGGCTTTATGGAAGAGTGGCGAGAAGAGAGCCATTGCTGAAAAAAACCCATATCAAATCCCGTTTGGATTTTGCCAAAAGGCATGTGGGAGACACAGCAAATATGTGGAAAAAGGTTCTCTGGTCTGATGAGACCAAAATTGAATTTTTTGGCCTTAGCGCAAAACGCTATGTGCAAATCCAACACTGCTCATCACCCTGAGAACACCATCCCCATGGTCAAGCATGGTGGTGGCAGCATCATATTATGGGGGTGCTTTTCATCGGCAGGGACTGGGAAACTGGTCAGGATTGAGGGCAAGATGGATGGAGCCAAATACAGGGAAATTCTAGAGGAAAACCAGTTTCAGTCTGCTAGAGACCTGGGACTGGGGCGGAGGTTCACCTTCCAGCAGGACAATGACCCTAAACACACAGCCAAAGCTACACTGGAGTGGTTTAAAAACAAGAACCTGAATGTCTTAGACTGGCCCAGTCAAAGTCCAGACCTCAATCCGATTGAGAATCTGTGGCAAGACTTGAAAATTGCTGTTCACCAACGGTCCCCATCCAACTTGACAGAGCTTGAGCAATTTTGCCAAGAAGAATGGGCAAAAATTGCAGGATCCAGATGTGCAAAGCTGGTAGAGACTTACCCAAAAAGACTCACAGCTGTAATTGCTGCCAAAGGTGCTTCTACCAAGTATTGACTCAGGGGGGTGAATATTTATGCAACCAACAAATGTCTTTTTTTTGTTTAATTAACTTTTGTGTCACAATAATAAATATTTTGCACCTTCAAAGTGTTAAGTATGTTGTGTAAATCAAATGGTAAAAATCCCAATTAAATCCATTTTAATTCCAGGTTGTAACACTACAAAATGTGGAAAAGTCCAAGGGGGGTGAATACTTATGCAAGGCACTGTATATATTACAGCTCCTTTTGATGCAATACCAAGCATCAACTTGAATGCCACCATTAACTGAAACAGCTTTCTAATGTGAAATAAAAACTAAACAACTGTTACACATTATGAAGCCACATTTGTCTTGTCAAAAATACAGACTTCTTTTTTTACCCAACATTATTTAAATAAATATTAGCGTTCACGTAAATGCACATCTTTCTAATCTGTGATGCTTCTACTGCTTGTTTTCACTGTTCAGGAAAAACTAAAATGTCCCAGCCTTTTCACGCCATATAGAAGTAGCACACTGCATTGAATATTCCTAACTGGGTTGGAATGACTAAATTAAAACAAACAAACAAAAAAAGAACCATTAAAACCACAGTTTTAGTCCTTTCATTTTGAACAATATAAAATATGTGCTACAGTGTTGTCAGGGATATAGGAATATCCGTATTTCCATATTATACGTTTTTGGAGAGGTTAGCTGCATATAGTAACAAAAGTTAATGTGAACCAAACAAAGGTTTGATTTGAACTGTACCGTAGTGTGAACGATTGGTTTCAGCTCCATGTTATTATATGGGTTTAGCCAGGTTTACTATCTCACAAGACTATATACCAAAAGAATATATCTTAACACTACTTCTGGAAACACTCTCCAATCATTTTTAAATTTTTTAAATTGCTTCCCCCCCCACCTCGTCTTCGTATCCCAGTGTGCTTTTTATATGTACATAAAGTTGGCGACTCAGTTAGTGCAATAGGTTGCATTAGAAATGTTGCCGGGGCCAGCACTGGTATTTACATTAACTGGATCTGAGGACGACCCAAAGCCCCAGTGAATTATTTGTCAGGAGGTTTTGTCAAACGAAACATAAACCTGCAAAATTGAGACACAATGTGTCTACAAAGCATTCACAATGTGAAAAAAATAAAATTTTAAACAAAAGAAACAGAAACGGACACAAGCCTGAAGTTAAATGGCCAAGAACTTGTGAGAAAACTACGTGGGGCACAGTAAACACAAATCTCCTGCTTTACGTTGGAAAGGTTAAGTGGAACAGTTGAAAAGAAGGTAGTTAAATTTGGGGACATCATCTATGCATCTGGAAGCAAGAGGTTTGGAGTTTTAAAAGGGAAGGAAAAAGTACAAACTATTCCTGGAAAGTCTAGACGGCAGCAGGAGATTGAAAGCTTAGTTAGAGACAGGAGACAGCTGAGGAAGCAATGGAGAAGAGCAAAACAGAGTCAGAAGGAGGGACTCAATCTGTTACAAAGGGTCATAAAAGACAAGCTTGCAACATTGCACAGAGCTGAGCGCCTATGGAAATGCTACAAAAAGAAGCAGCATGCGAGAACTAACTTTTATAAAGACCCATTCAAATTTGTAAAGAAGTTATTCACCAGTGAGAAGAATGGCACACTAAAAGCATCTAATTTTGAGCTAGAGAGATATTTGGAGGAAACACATACAGATTCAAAAAGGCAGGAGCCTATGTCAATTCCTTCAGACATCCCACCTATCAATCCACCAGAATACCAAACGGAGGACTGTGCACCTAAGTGGAAAGAAGTAGAGCAAGCTATGAAAAAAGCAAGGGCTTCATCATCTCCAGGGCCTAATGGAGTTCTGTACAGAGTGTACAAGAGTGCTTCTGGAGTTCTATGAATCCTGTGGAAATTGATGAAAGTGGCATGGGAAAAACAGGCTGTACCAAGAGCATGGCGCCGAGCAGGTGGAGTCTTTATACCTAAAGAAAAAGATTCTACAAACATCAGTCAGTTTTGCCCTATTTCCCTATTAAACGTACAAGGCAAGATTTTCTTCAGCATTATTGCTCAGTGATTGCCACCTTACCTATTAAAGAACTGCTTCATTGACACTTCAGTACAAAAAGCGGGCATTCCAGATTTCCCAGGATGCTTAGAACACATCAGAGTGATCTGGCAATCTAAAGGACACAGTTTATGTGGGAGAAGTTAGACAACAAGCAGTGGAAGGGTTGAAGAGCATAGACAGCAGCGCTTTACCAGGCAAACTAAAACTCTGGTGCTTTCAGTTTGGCCTAATGCTGAGGCTGTTGTGGCCACTGACTGTGTACGAGGTTTCTTTGACAACAGTAGAGAAGCTGGAAGCTTTAATCAGTTCATACATCAGGAAATAGTTGTGAGTTCCATGCTGCCTCAGCAGAGTGGGACTTTATGGTAAAGCAATACTGCAGCTACCAGTCTCCGCTCTAACCGAGGAGTTTAAGTGCGCCAAGGTCCGACTGGTTGGAGACACAGATGGATCACATTAGTTTACTGTAAAGCTACGTCTTCGTTTGGTGCTTATCTTGGCGAGAGCCGAGTTCAAATCAGCATAAAGTTTTAACATCTATTCTCATGGAATGGAAATCATAAATCGTTAGAAATGTTGCCGGGACCAGCACTGGTATTTACATTTACTGGATCTGAGGATGACCCAAAGCCCCAGAGCATTATTTGCCAGGAGGTTTTGTCAAACGAAACATTGAGACGCAATGTATCTACAAAGCATTCAGAATGTGACAAAAAATACATTTTTAAACAAAAGAATCAGGAACTTTGCCTTCAGCAACTTTCAATGTGCAAAGTGACAAAGTGAGAACTGGTTGCGGAGATTCAAGCCAAGTGTTCTCGTTAAGTTAGGTACGTTATATAAATACTTTACTTTCTACATGTACTTATACATATAAGCCTACAAATAAGTTTCAAAATGTTTTTGTGAAAAAAAAATGCATGGCAAGTGGTCCATGGAAAAAATCCAAACATCTAGATGGTCCCTACATTGAAAAAGGTTGAGAACCACAGCTGTACAGTACTGTCTGGAAAAGAAGAACGTATAATAGCCATCATGAGCACACCAAGAAAGGTTGTCCTTTACAGCAGAGACAGATACTGATAGCTGGCTTACTTATAGCAGCCACTCTGTGGTGACCAATTATACAGGTGTGGGGTTGCTTATAATTTAATTAAAGAACTCTTTAGAAATACTCTTTATGAGAACAAGATGGACGATTAGCAGGTCATTGTCAATGCTTATGCTTATACTTAGCTGCTTTCAACCTATTTATTTTTTGGCAGCAACAATTTAAAATAATGGCAGTTGATTCAAATGTATTTAAATGAGATACCATATGAATGTGATTAGCTTATAGTTTTTAGTTATACTAATGAATGACTGCCACTGGAATGCGGGTTTCTATTGAAATTAATTTGACGTGTGGTCATTATTTTAAAGTGTTAGCTTTTTTATGATTATTAGTTGGAATGAGCAATGGATAAATATTTATTTCGCCACTCAGTTTGCAATGATCCAATTGAATGAATTTTGCGAAAATCAATTGTCTTATTCATAACAGACCACAGGAATGAGTTAAAACCATTTGCGTTTTTACATTTTTCAATTCTCTAATCTTTGGGAGAGACGTTAAGATAAAGGCTTGAGTGATAACCCACCATAAGGTTTCACACGTATCAATTTTTACACATATCTACATGTAAACGCATGTAGGGAAAGGTATGTCCTTGGTCCATGTTAAAAAGGACCTTGTTTTACTGTATCTACAAGCGTGAAAAATGAATGTGCTGATATATTGAAAACTTACCCTGGACAGAGTAAGAGCACCCACAAGATTTTTATTTTATTTTTTATTTTTTTGTGAAAAAAACAGTACTGGCATTAATTAATGTTTAAAGAAAAAGTAATGATAAAAAAGATAGCCCTTGTTTTAAAGTGAGCGCAAAGTTATGTCCATTTTTTAAAAACTTAGTTTCAATAATTAATTTTAAAATTATGTTCTGCAATGCTTTAAACATCTGACTGACAGAGGCTTTTTAAACATAAATGTGCCAGAATGTGATGTTAAACATTTAAATATTCTCTGAAGACAGGTCCAGGGGTGAGCAGTGAAACAGGAGCTTTGGGAACAACCACCTTCATTATTATTTTATTAGGCTTCCAAGCCAAAGGCTGGGAAACCTATTGCTATTGCTCTGTTTATTATTATTATTATTTTTCTTCCCAAACATCATCGCAGAGTTATGAAAACGCATACGTATGTAGATGCCTATGGCTGGACAACCAGACTGGTGTCCCCAAATGAAAAAGTCACATGGTTCGACCGCCATATTGGATCTCGTGGAAATTTTGGGAATTTTTCAAAACTCTTGCCGTTAAAAACAACTTAAGGTGGAACTATGACAATGGTAGCAGATCGTGCAGCAATGGCCTATAAAAAACATATGTTCAATCGAGGTCGATTGAACAATTACTTTACCCGCTACGCTGGATTGGCGCCAAATATTCAACAATCTTCTTGTCTTAAACCGTAACGTCAATCAACACCTAAATTGGCGCGCATGTTCATGACCAGGTCCTTTCTACCGTTTGTAAAATCCATGCTTTTTCATTACAAAACATGGTCGCGGCGCGCAAATAACCGTTTCACGACGGCTCTATTTTCATACATTCGTGCATAAATCCAAGGTGCAATACACTACAGTCATGAAACTTTATATGACCTAGAGACTCACGTGAAGTACGGGTGATATGAAAATGACATATTTTGGTCACATGGTTTGGCGGCCATATTGATAAATGTAAAAAACTTTTGCAACCCATAACAAGAACACCATTGCACTTATGCTCTTCAATGTCAACACAATTGTACAGACCATTGGAAAGTAATAACTGCTGAAGTTTGAAACAGATTGCTCACACGGTGCGGCGGCCATATTGGAAATTACGTTGAAATTTTAACTCCTAGGGCGTGCACGACAGGGTCATAGTTATAATGGAACACGATAGAAATCATATGTGCTCTATGAAAAAATGTCATTGCCCATGACCTATGACCTCTCCTAAAGGTCAAACGGTTATGCATGACATCATCAACATACGCAACTGGATACAAAACTGTCTATAACTTCTTATCGGCTGCACCAAAATGCACAAAATTTGACACAGATGTAGAGGACAATGGGATGTTGTGCCATGGTCAATATGGCAGCCTTTGGTCACATGGTGTGGCAGCCATCTTGGATTTAATGAAAATTTCGGGCAATTTTCAAAAGTCTTCTCATATTTGTGCCAAAATTGACAGTTAGCAAAGTTGTGATGATAACGTTTCATCTATAATAACCAATGTGCTTAAATTTCACGATAACTGCTTGGATGGAAGCCTTTATAGTTGCTAGCAACTATAAAGGCTTCTATAGTTACTAGCAGTTATTAATATATATTTTTTTTTTTTCCTGCCAAAACATGCTCAAAAACTCACGAAATTCGGTACACTGGTAGATGCCTACGGGGGATAGTCGGTGATATTCAGCAAATTTGCGCAAGTCACATGGTTTGGCAGCCATATTGGATTTTGCGGAATTTGTTAAAACGCCTATGTATCGGAAACCGTTTACTGCAGAGTTCTGAAAATTGCTATACATGTTGAGGCATAGTCCAAGATTAACTGTTGTTAATATGAAGCTGATTGGTTGTGTGGTTTGGCAACCACATTGATTAATGACATAAAATTACCATAAAAATATAAAATCATCAAAATTCAAACATCTTCTTCTCTGAAACGGCTTATCTGATTGAAACAAAAATTGGAATAAAACATCTCAGTATGGTCATCTGTTACGCTTATTCAAGGGAAGTTGCTACTGTGAAAATCATGGTGTCCACGCTGCATGACATCATCAACATACGCAACTGGCTATAAAACTGCCTATAACTTCTTATCGGCTGCACCAAAATGCACAAAATTTGACACGGATGTAGAGGACTATGGGATGTTGTGTCATGGTCAATATGGCGGCCTTTGGTCACATGGTGTGGCAGCCATCTTGGATTTAATGAAAAGTTTGGACAATATTCAAAAGTCTTCTTCTCATGACGGTAAATAGTACAGCTGTGAAACATTTTGTACCTAGTGCGCTCATGTCCACGATTGATTCTACTTAAGGAGAAATGGATCAGTCACATGGTGTGGCAGCTATGTTGGATTTTGCTTAAAACACTTAAACAACACTGCTCATGAGCCCTTTGACTGATTGACATGAATCTTGGGTTTACGTTATCTTTGTACTGTCCTCTAAAAAAGTTAGTCAGGAAAAGTACCTAGATCAACAAACATGACCGCCATGAGCCAATCAATATGGGTGACATGCCAGTTTTCCCAATTTTTCACCGTGAAATGACACATTCCCACCACTGGGGACAGCTGTTAACATGGAGAAGTCTCCAAGGTATAGAAAAAATATAGCAAGGTATAGAAAAAAAGTATGTTTGTAATTTATTAGATGTGGCTTTTGTTGTTTTACAAAACTGGTGTGTTTATATGAGCACTATAGGTAATGCAAGTAGTGTAATGTGTAATGTATAAATAGTTTTATATAGTATGGTTAAGTTCTGCTAAAGGTCAAATTTAAAGCTGGCTCTAAAACTTCCCATAATTTCTTATTGACTGCAGATGGTTGTTATATATATAAAATGAGCATAAATGATCTAAGTATGATTATCTTTTACGGTTGTTCAAGGGAAGTTGCTACAGTAGAAAACATGGCTGCTGTGGGCCAATGAGATTTCAGCATTGATCATCTAACCAGTGATTCCAATATTTTGGCCAAAATTGACAGTCAGCTGTGTCCAAAATGATTTGTAATAACGTTTCATCTATAACAACCAATGCGCTTAAATTTCACACTAACTGCTTGGAAGCCGTAAAGTTGCTCGCAACTCTAGTTATTATTTATTTCTTAGCAGATGCCCTTTACCAGGTTGAATACAATTGTTACAAGATATCACATTATTTTTACATACAATTATCCATTTATACAGTTAGGTTTTTACTAGAGCAATCTAGGTAAAGTACCTTTGCTCAAGGGTACAGCAGCATTGTCCCCCACCTGGGATTGAACCCACGACCCTCTGGTTAAGAGTCTAGAGCCCTAACCACTACTCCACACTGCTGCCCCTTTAACCAAAAATCAAAACAATTGCATCAACACAAAGAAGTTTGATTTGTTAGAAAAGTCAAGGGGACTTGGAAATGTACTGTATTTACTGACTGACTGATTTACTGACTGTACCATGTCTTGCTTCTGATTCTAAATCTGCATCGGAGATAAAATTGAGCTGCTTCTTCCATGCCAGGTGGCTGTGCCTCTCTGGATAATGGATGCAGATTGAAACGAGATGAAGGTAGAGGTCATTAACATCTCCAACCTTCACCACACAGACACACACTGTAAGGGCTCTTACAGCCACGCTGGATCGCTAGGCAGGTGCTCCTTAATGCTAAGCAAAATAAATAAGATGCAGACTGGGTTGCACTATTGATTTATTGGGCCAGCTGATGGTACCATGGGCCCTTTTCTATTCATTTGCACAAGGTACATATTTCTCCAAACTGAATTGTCTTTGATTCAAAACATTTCTTTCCATTAAACTGAATCCAGCCTCTGCACAGCTGTGTGGCTGCTTGTCCTCCACTACCCACTGAGACAGCTTTAATGTTGTATAAATGGAAAGACTAGTACAGTACTGTGAACATGATTTTTGATCATCCCTGTTTAAATATGCCATACATCTATCAAGGGCTCCAAAGAACATTGCACATATCAAATGTATCCTGACTATAAAATCAATCCTGAGGTATATGCTACCAAAATGTGAGAAATGAGATGTGATACATACCAATGTAGTTCACAACTTTTCCCTGATTTGAGAAAAGATGTTTTTCAAAAATCTAATATATGTTTAAAATATGCATTTCTATTAGAAAATGCTTTCACAATAGGATATTCTGTAATGTCCTGTTAAAGCATTCAGATCACTGGACAGCTATTAGTCAATAGTCAGAACAGATACAGAATTCAACAAGGAGTTCTTGGGACTGCTCGGGGACTGGCCAGTGCAAGTTTTCTAGAAGTCAGCTACATGTCCTTCATGCATACAGGTAGAGTGGAACAAGGTGCTTGTAGCCCTCCTCAGAGTAGAACTTTGGCATGTTTACATTGAAATGATGAAGGTATGCTCTACACCCTCTCCAATCAGTCACAGAAAACCCAAATCTGTAGACCAACTATAAGACAAACCAAAAAGAAATTTGAGAAACTTGGCACAGGAAGGAACACATTTATAATAAAAAAGACACCGTTTCTAACATACATTACTTGAGGGGAAAATACATATTTAAAGATGATTGAAAAATATGGTTTTCCTTGGAACTGCACATTTAAGTTTTATACGTTTTTTATATTTATATAAAATACACTTCACTCCAGAAGAGGTCAGAGCGGGTTTGCCACGAGTGGGATTTCTGACAGCTCTGACCTTGAGTGGGTGAAAATCAGCTTGCATCTTTCATATAACCTAGACTATATTTTGTATATGCAATTCTATTTTTGATAATATCTATTTTTTTTAATTATTATTATATTTTTAAAAAAATACTAGGGTGTGAATATTCCTATAATAATTGGAGAATACATATTCATCATCATCAACTTCTAAATAAAGGAGCATGACACATATTTTATGCTCACTCTGTCTATATTTCCACAAATACCAGTCTAAGTAAAAATAATACCATACCATTTGGGGAGGCGTGCAAGGTGCAGTTTCATGGCTTCAGCTATCAGAACAGGCCTGTGGGAGGCATGGTTCCATGGGGAGGCATGGTTCTATGGAACCCTGGCATAGCTCTTGACCGTTAAGATGGGTATGTACCACCTCTGAACTACCTTGCAAGGTGGTTCCATTGTAAAAGTTTTATCTTCCAATAATGTTCTTAATATGATTCTTTTCGTGGTCTGTAGTACTGGCATTTTTCACTCAAGCCCCCAGTCATTCAACTTTAAAACTCCACAACTACTGTAAAGGTCAGGATTAATTGTGACCAAAAGTTAACTGTGAGGTATATAGTGGATACAATAATGGAGAGTTTACCTACAGCCACAGGGCCATAAATAAGATTCTGGTCAAAATGAATGAGTGTGCTACAGCAAGTATGAATAAAAATACTAACGTAATATATATGATTGAAATTACTTTGAGTCAAAATTGGGGACATGGCTATGACTTTAACTATGGGCTTGAGCAAGAACAGATGCAGTTGTCCTGTGACTTTTAATTGTTAAATTAGCAATTAGTGGATTATAAGCATTAAACATGAGTTGTTGAGAAAGATAAGAGGTTGTTTGGGCCACTAAGGTTCACCCTTTAGCTTTTAGCCCCAGGGTAGTGTCTAATAGTTTCCTGAATGACCCTTGTGTTTTGAGTCATCACTGTAAACTATTCCATACATTTCTTCATTACGTCTGAACGCAATTTTCATATAGTCCTAATGTTTTGAGTTTGAAATAGTAACACGTCTTAACCTTATCTGTACCTTTAAGGATTTTATAAACTTTAATTAAATCCCCCTTTACCCTTTTTTTCAGGCTGAAAGTATTTAATTCTGTCGGCGACTCCACTATCATTCTGCTCTTACTGCGGTAGCAATGAATAAGCCCTGATACTATTATTGTCTCATAGAAAAAGCTGGTCTTAAACACCTACTACAAACACTACAAGGTAAAAGTGAATTTAAACATCAGGCTCTCAGGGTGTGATTGAAAGGCATAAATTGTGTGGAACTAGGGTTAGCGTGTATAGCGGTGGCATGTAATTATGCCTCGGGGATTGTGGCTAGATTCTGGTTGGGTCTGTAGGGGTATTTGTTTGACTACTAGGCAAGCCTAAAGGGCCACTTGAGCCTTGTGGAGTTTAGCATATAGCTCTGTAAGTTTAGATAAGGGTTGACTTAAGCCATTTGTGCTCACCTACTTTTAGCTCATGCTACTTTTATAACACTTACATACTGACTTTCTACTTCCTGTTTAGTATTGTTGCAAATTACATTTTAAACATAATTGTGATTATTATGATAGTTTTTAAAAAGTAGAAAGAAGCCAGCACTCCTTATAGAATAACTTTTTTTTTATTTAAAGAAATATAATAATGGCAGAAGCAACAAACACATTGCAGCAAACAAGCCTTCATCAGTGCATCCTGGGGCATGTCTCTCAACTTGCCTTTGGAAAACATTTCAGTTTCTGAATATTATATTGTAATATGCTTTGTTTAAATAAAAATCTATACCTTGTTGCTTTTTTTATTTGTTTTACAAAATAAAGGTGTATGAGGATGGTGGAGCAGAAGGCAGTGGCCGTCCACTAGGAGCAAATTAGGGTTGGAGTGACTGTGTTTAGATAAGTGTGAGAATGTAACACAAGTGAAAGGGTGGTTCAAGAACACTTTAAGACTAGAGTGGTAGCAACTATAAAGGTTTTCATCCAAGCAGTTATCGTGAAATTTTAAGCGCATTGGTTATTATAGATGAAACGTTATCATCACAATTGTGCTAACTGTCAATTTTGGCACAAATATGAGAAGACTTGAAAATTGCCTGAAATTTTCAATAAATCCAAGATGGCTGCCACACCATGTGACCAAAGGCCGCCATATTGACCATGGCACAACATTCCATAGTCCTCTACATCCGTGTCAAATTTTGTGCATTTTGGTGCAGCCAATAAGAAGTTATAGGCAGTTTTATAGCCAGTTGCGTATGTTGATGATGTCATGCATCACCGTTTGACCTTTAGGAGAGGTCAGAGGTCATGGGCAATGACATTTTTTCATAGAGTACATGACTTCCTATACGTGTTCCATTAAAACTATGACCCTGTTGGCACACCCTAGGAGTTAAAATTTCAACGTAAATTCCAATATGGCCGCCGCGCTGTGTGAGCAATCTGTTTCAATCTTCAGCAGTTATTACTTTAGAATGGTCTGTGCAATTGTGTTGACATTGAAGAGCATAAGTGCAATGGTGTTCTTATGGGTTGCAAAGGTTTTTTTACGATTATCAATATGGCCGCCAAACCATGTGACCAAAATGTATCATTTTCATATCATCAGTACTTCACGTGAGTCTCTATGGTCATATAAAGTTTCATGACTGTAGTGTATTGCACCTTGGATTTATGCACGAATGTATGAAAATAGCGCCGTCGTGAAACGGTTATTTGCATGCCGCCGCCATGTTTTGTAACGAAAAAGCGTGGATTTTACAAACGGTAGAAAGGACCTGGTCACGAACATGCCTGCCAATTCAGGTGTCGATTGACGTTGCGGTTTAAGACAAGAAGATTGTTGAATATTTGGCGCCAATCCAGCGTAGCGGGTAAAGTAATTGTTCAATCGACCTCGATTGAGCATATGTTTTTTATAGGCCATTGCTGCACTATCTGCTGCCATTTTCATCGTTCCACCTTAACTTGTTTTTAACAGCAAGAGTTTTGAAAAATTCCCAAAATTTCAACGAGATCCAATATGGCGGTCGAACCATGTAACTTTTTCATTCTGGGACGCCAGTCTGGTTGTCCAGCCATAGGCATCTACTTACGTATGCATTTTCATAACTCTGCGATGATGTTTGGGAAGAAAAATAATAATAATAATAATAATAATAATAATAATAATAATAATAATAATAATAATAATAATAATAATAAGCAATAACAATAGGCTTCCCAGCCTTTGGCTTGGAAGCCTAATAAGTCTTAAAAGTTTTACTAAACTGAAGGGTGCTCGTAAAATGATTTTAGCTTAGCAGGCAACTAAAAATATTTCAAGTTATTAGTCTTTTTTGAATGCCACTCAGAAAAAAAAACACACTGGCAAAAATATCTTGAAGAAAGTTGCTTTAATGTATCACATTTCTAAAACATATGGTAACTCTTATGAACACAGCCCTCTGTGATTTAGGCACATTGGCCAGTCCTGTGGGCAGGGCGGGGTTAACACATAGGCAAACTAGGCATGTGCCTAGGGCCCGAACTCAAGGGGTGCCCAAAACGGTAATGTTTTTTTTAGCCTGAACTGGAAAACACTTCACTCACTGACATTTGAGGCATGTATCTCAAAATCAAATTGTTCTGACAGGTGTTAGGCAGATTTCTGTACTCCATAGATTTATGTATGTCCACATGATTACTTGCTTTTGCAGATACAGTTTTTAAAAGATCGCTGGATGTGTGATATTTCTGATCCTGTGTTCTCAAGCACTAAAATTTAGTTCTGCTGCAGATTGCAACAAAGATATAACAGCACATAACACCACTGATTGTCTAGATACCCTTGATTAAAGTAACCTTATAAAACATAATTATTCTTTTCAAGCACATTTTCTTTTTTAACATGTAAATACTGTTCAGAAACAACAAGTATTCACTGCCAGCGATCTTTGACAAAAATGCAGCTGTGTCGGTGTGGAATCAAGGGTACAGAATTCTATAATGTACAGAAATCTACCGTATGTAACACGTGAACTTGCATGCCAAAACGCTGGCGGTTTCTCTGCTCTTCTGGAGTAAAGTGCGTTTTGTTTAATAAAGTGAGTCAAAACCCACTGGATCCAAAAAAAAAAGTAAACGTTATTGACGATTTTGCATGCAGTAAACTGTAACGTATTTGACTGCACAACAATGTACAGGTAATTTGTTTCTTACTGTTTATTTTCGTGGACTATTGTGGAGCTACCGTTAGTGAACAAAAGTTTGAGCACCCTTCTATATATTACCTTTTTCAACTTCATGTGGTGCTCCTTGTTTGTTTGAACGGTTGCCTTTTTATTCACTAAATCAGGAAACGTCATTATCGAGCTGTGATACATGATTTAACGTAGACTTCAGTTTTTTTCTGGTTTTATTCTGAAATGTATTTAGCACACCCACTACAGTTTAATTTTCTGTCAGATTCATTCATTCGTTTATAATAACTCTGAGAATTATACCTGTAGTAAAAGGGTGGAGCTAAGGTTGCCACTTGTCCAGGTTTGACCGGGAATTGGCATCTGTGTCGGGGTGGCAGGAATTAACAAGCCTGGACGCCCTAGTGTCCGGTCCGAAACGCATAAGAAACACCAACCTTCCTATAATATTTTCATTGACATACATTAGTTGCTTAAAGCATTTCCACAATGTTATTAATAAATGTACTGATCTGTACATTCTACTTTGTCCCCAGCATTTAAATAATGCAGAGGACAAAAAAAACATATCCACGTAATGTAAACAATCCAAGTAAGGGGCTGCAGTCACGTGACCTCAGCAGGCTACATACTGGTGGTCAAAACAACCAAACAAACGGTATATTCCACAGGAAAATGTAATGTATTTGCAAGCACAAAGCATACTTCTTACCTTCATACTTCAGTACATGTTACCAATATATATACAGTACTTCGGTACATGTTACCAATATATATACTGTATGTGTGTGTGTGTGTGTGTGTGTGTGTGTTTACAAAATACAGTAATAAATGTGAATTATATACAGTATGTCTGTGTTGTTCGTATATAAATGTTTAACATCTTTCGTTCTATAGAATCGCAATTAAAGCAGTGTAGGCCAATATTTAATATAGAAGAGTATCAGCTTTGCACGGGGATAAATAAAAAAAAATACCAATAAAAAGATTTCCTGTAAAATTAGCTTCAGCGTGACAGGACTATGCTGTGCAAAAAGGAGCACAGCATTAACAATATGTAAGGTATGTGCATAACGATTTCTGTTCAGTTTTCAAGTAGCCTAAAATTACAGGTAGATTAATAGTTTGCAATTATTGTGCATTTAAATGTTATAAATGATGATGTTTCCGTGATTTCATATTGAAGTTCAGTAAAATAATTAATGTAACATAATGCACTCTGTTAACAGTGAAGGCATATTTTATGTAAGGACTGGGAATCACCAACCCGCATAATTGTGTTAAACTGTATTACAGTATACTGCAGTTTTGATATAGTGTATAGAGGTGTGCGTATGTGTATATGTATGTTTGTATGTATATGTGTGTGTGGCTGTTTGTTCAGGGGTAGAGGGCTCACAAGTGTACGCTTGCCTAGGGCCCAGTGATGGGTTAATCTGGCCCTGTCTGTGGGTTACCATGGGTATAAATGACCATATTTAGGTGGCTAGTTTTACAGGAATAAGTTTATTAAACAATGCTAGTAGGGGGTCAAACAGGCTGAAAGACTGGAGGACAGTATTGTTTATCCACAATGCAGACCCTTATAATATGTTGCTGTGGTATACCATGACTGCTACAATATACTAATGAAAGAATGATAAAGTATAAGCAAACTTAGGAAAGTGTGTTCAAAGAATATCTACATTACATTAAAGCTTACTATTTATATAAAATATTTTTATATTTTAGAGTATAGTTTCTTTAATATTGGTGATGAATTTAGCCTTCATATTTATATCACCTGTTTAGATACTTTAAATAGACCCCACTGTTAATTGACCAAACAGAAAATCTTTTTTTTTGCCAATTATGGAATTATGGAGATTTCACATATAGCAGTACATCTTAAAGGATAACAGAACACTGTAGCGTTATAAACAGAAGCACAGGTTTACTGCCTTGCCATTGCTGTATATTTTTCGACATAATCACAGTTTTTGCAGGAGGGAGCATATGGATGTTGAAACAGGATGTGCTGACAGTCAGAATCACTGTTAACTGCTGGTGAGAATAATTTGTCATATATGTTCAGTTTTGGTCTAGGGACCTGTGAATAAAAATATATGCTGAAAAACTATCGTACAACGCAGGTTACAGGTAAAGTAATGTTTGTTGTAAGCACTAGGTGGTGTTATGTAACCCTTTTTTTTTACTTTTTAAGGTACATTTGATGTGACCTAATCATTTTGTATGAGCTGTATTTTATTGACCATTTTATACCCACCATTGAGTAATGTACATACAATATAGGTATCAGAAACTAGTAGACTTGAATGTGTCATACAGACTTGACCTACAATATCTGTCATATTTGTTGGAATGCTACCAGTTATGTCACTGTTATACAGTATGGTAACGCAGCATTACTATTTGTGTTTGGCAGGTTATCCAGTCTGAATGGGAGCAGTGCTTCCTGGTGCCCCACAGAACAAATCGTCATTTTCCACTTTTCAAGGGCAACTTGTTTCTGTTCATTTTTTTGTATATATTATGGTTATGATTTCCATTACATGAGAGTAGATGTTAAAACTTCATGCTGATTTGAACTTGGCTCTCGCCAAGATAAGCACCAACTAAGACGTAGCTTCACAGTAAACTAATGTGATCCATATGTGTCTCCATCCATTTGCGCTTCCTTCCATATGATGATGTAGATATCCTTCTGTCTGGTGTTGATGGCTGAAGTGTAATGCTGGCTCCAGGGATCAGCTTATTTTGCCTCCCTAGCGCATCAGCACACACAACGGCTGCGATGCTGGCTCCGGGATCAACCATAGTGCGGTCTCCCAGCGCATCAGCATGACAACCGCCTGGATTGAGCTAAGTAGGGTACATCTCTGGGGTCTTCAAGTGGGCACCTTCCATCCTCGGTGTTTCGTCGACCAGCCCACGACACCTCAAGAGGGCTCGACGGTGATTCTGGCGCCCCAGCATCACCCTCCGCCCCCACTCAACTCAGCCCAGCTTACTTACCTGTATATCAGCCTTTCTTTCTTTCTATTGTGCTTGAGATCCCCAGCCAGAATCTTTCCGTCTCAACCACAGCCAGTTGCTGCTCCTCTGCTGCTTCAGATAAGTTCTTCACTGTGCGACGCAACTCTTGGCCATTGAATCCGACATCTCTGAGAAACCGGGTTGTAGAGTGTGCCACAAATCCTCGACATCCCACTTCCACTGGGTAAACCCAGACTCTCCATCCTCGCTGTTCCGCTTCAGTGGCTAGTTGAGCATACCGCAGTTTCTTCCTCTCATACGCCTCATCTACAGCATCCTCCCATGGCACTGTTAACTCCACCAGGTGAACAAGGCGTGCTGATCCAGACCATAAGACAATATCTGGTCGAAGGTTTGTGGTGGCAATCTCAGGTGGAAAAATAAGCCGCTGACCAACATCCGCCAGCATTTTCCAGTCTCTAGCAGCTTCCAGTTGTCCTGGGTGAGGATTGGTTTTAACACCTTTTCTTGGTGGTTGCTCTCCTGGGCGGAGGAATGTTGTCTTTGTGTGTAATGTTTTGATGGAACAGGTGGCAACTTATTGGTCATGTTACGCTTGTCTTCCAATGCTAAGGCCAAACATCGCAGCACCTGGTCATGGCGCCAAGTAAACCGCCCTGGCTAAGAGCCACCTTACATCCTGTCAAAATGTGCCTTAATGTTGCAGGTGATGAACACAAAGGACATGAGGGATCCTCTCCTACCCAGAGGTTTAGGTTCTGTGGTGATGGGAGAACATCATATGTTGACCTTATAAGGAAACTGATCCTGCTCTGTTCCATTGACCATAGGTCTTGCCAGCCAATCTTGCGTTGTTCCACACTCTCCCATCTCATCCATTCTCCCTGCTTGCCCTGGGGAAATGGCCTTTATACACCTCATCCTCTCCTCCTGCTTTTGCACCTCGTTGACTACAAGCTTCCTCCGTTGCGCTGGGGCTGCCTTGTGCCATGTAGGAGGAGCTGAACTGAGACCAAGACCTTGACATTTTGGTATTTGTTTAGAATGTAACCCTGTGAATATACGTTTGCTTGGGAGGTCCTTGAAAACAGAGTGTAATCATCCCAAGGACCTATTCTGGTACAGTAGAGGAAACCTATTACCTATCCATAGGCAGAAATGGTAAATGCCTGCAGAAAGCATAAGTTAACATGAAAACACCACAGTAATCCTTTAGGGCTAGCACAGGTTTGCTAGTACCACTTGCTACCTGTCTTTATTCAATTAATGCATCAGTATCATAAAAATGCTATATCACTTACATATCGGAATTTGCCCTTACTCTCTTTGACAGCCACTATTTGCCTTATAAATAAATTAAATTGTTAAAAGAGGAAGAAATAGCCTTCAAATTAAGGATCTGTGTTACAAACCTTACACAGAAGACATATAGTGCCCATAGCATTTTTGGCACAGTAATTTAATCACTGCATCAACATATCATTGTGAAAAATCCCACGTGCATTTTGTTGTAATATTATAATGAAGTGGTCGAGCATTAATTATCCAGAAATCTTCTGTTTAAATATTAAAATAATGTAGTAGTTTTTTTTTTACTTAAAGGGGTATTCGAATTTGGAAAGTTATTTAAGCCCTGACACTTTGAGGGAATGTACAGTATATTGCCACATATGCTAAGTTAGTCTCTGGCTCAGGCTGTTTATTATACAGCACCAGTAGGCTAGGTTACTTAGAAAAATAATGTGTCATTATGCAGCAGAGTTTAAATCATTTCTTCTCCCTCTGGCTGACAGAAAAGTAAAGAGATCGGACATGCTGTATGCACTGTACATGATCCTTAGGGGAGCATTAGCAAAACCTAAAAAGGGAAAGCAGCACTGTATGTTAACATACCGACAGGCACAGAAGGGTTGAGTTTCTGCTGGACGAATGACCATGTACAGCGTGTGTGTGTGTGTGTGTGTGTGTGTGTGTGTGTGTGTGTGTGTGTGTGTGTTGGGGGGGGGGGGGGGACGTTCTACCATATCCCTTGGTAGTTAATACAGCTGTTTTAGTCATCCAGCTAAACCTTGCTCCTGTCATCTGAAAGAAAGCAAAGGGGCTGAAACTTAACATTATGACCCCTTTACAGCTCCATTAAAGCAAAAGCCTTGTGTTTGGTGGAAACACCAGAAGCTGTAAACATAAGTTGCTGTCGGCCATCAAAAGTGCCATTAACCCTTTAACCTCCTACCATTTCTGACATAGTTGTCTGTCCGGAACTAAGTAACAGCAATCTGTAAAATCTCCAACATATTCTGTAATAGGTTTATTGCAGAATAATGAATGTATCAACCAGTTACCAGTGGTTTCAAAAGGGCCAGCATTTCTGGTGCAGATATATCCAAAGACACATCAAAGTACAGTAGTTGTATCTGGCAAAATTTAAATAATAAATCTTACCTGTTGTGCACTTCAAGACTTCTGTGTATTAGTGCAGTTTTCAAAGAAACATAAGTTAAAGTATTTTTTAATTTTTTAGTCAGTAACATGCTTTGACCCCGAAAACACTGCTGGAAGTGTCAGTGTAACAGATTTCCCTAATTGATCAATTGATTCGTTTTCCTTTCTTTTATCCTTAACTTTAAACACCTGTCAAAAATATACATTTGTACTAAAAGGTAACTTACTACTGGTAATACAATTAAAAGTATGTGCCAATTTCCAAAGTGATATGATAAAGAATTTTTGTTGAAAGTTTTTATTTTTACTAGGTTTCTGTTTACTACAAGTATTATTCTTTTTTTAATGCAGAAGGAAAAATATTATATAAAAATAGAAAGAAAGAAGAGAATAATTTCCACCCATTGGTAAGCCCCTTCTTCCCCTTCATTTGATAAGTGGATTGGCAGGTGGTGGGAAGTTATGGCTCGCACACACACCCTAGGGCTAATGAAAACTGATTATGTTGGTGTTTGGTTTCAGTTTGCCTCTTGTGTGTTGAAAGCTAAGAATAAACATGATAGGAACTACATATTTTTTCTTATAACATTACTTCCCATATTGAAGGATAAAAGTAACTACTGCCGTTTCTATCCTCAACATTATGCCTATGTACTTGTGTCCTGGTATCAGTGTTGCTCATCTATAACTTCAAGTACTCAATCATAAATTTGAAAATTCTTACAAAATTCTATACTGCTATGAAGTAAAGTAGACAAATGATTCAGTGTATGTTTTTCCTTGGAATCTATTTTTAAATAATACAAATATATAAAAACAAAAGTAATTTCCCCTTTGTATTAACTTGATATGTGCATAATTGTTTTTAAAACTCCTTTCCCACTAGGAAAGCACACCAGCTACATTTTAATGATGCCAAAAATCTATTTTTCTAATAACAGCAAAAGTGCTATCATTTATTACATTTTTACTGCTGGCAAAGTGGTGCTGCACTGTACTACTGAAAAACAGCAAGTGTGTTGATATAATAGACAAATGTCAGACAGCAATGTAAAAATGAACTCCATGTGCATTCACTCCAGCTTGATGCCTATCCTTGACAGTATGTTTATAAGTTTTATTGTAGGTACGGATTTAAACAACTTACACTTATGACTGCAGTGCCTGATTAAGCTTGTCCATACACAGATGGCCTCAGTTGGAAAGCAGTATAGACATGTGCTTTTAAATTCCCAAACAGAGTTCACGCAGAGTGGGTTAGTTAAAAAATTTTGAAAGTGTAACTTGATGCAAAAACACAACCTTTTAGAAAGAATTGCCACAGCATTTGAATAAAAAAATATTTCTGCTTTAAAAAAAATAGGTCAGGTTCTGTATGCGTACATTTGCCCTGGAACATTTAATTTCTGTTCATCGTGAATGATTGTATGATTGTGTATGATGGTCCCCTATTTCTTTTTGAAATGTTGACCAGGTAATAATGCCAGAAGGCTCTGTTATTGCACTACTAAACCACTGCTTATACCACCCATGAAGAACTGTAAAACAATTTAATAAATTCGTTCTGCGAAGAATTAAGGTTGTCTATGTACTTGCCATACATCAGCTGACAAATATAATTACAGCAATGTCTCTCTCTGCCCAAACCATTATTTATTTTAGCAGCTCTGGCCCTTCACAGGGACTACACCACCACCTCCCCCTGTTCCCGCCAAAAGTGGCTTTTTAACTGAAAGCTTTCCAAACAAGTTCCACTGGTACCCTGGGCTGAGTTCCAAGAAATGTACATTTCCATGCGCTGAGGCTATTTTGCCAGAAGTCTGTGATCTGTCTGAACTTGAGTGGTTCCCCTTTTGTGAGCTTATAGCCTGACCAGGAAGCACCAACTTAAAACAAATCCAGGAATGCATTTACTAATTATAGTTATATAAGAAACATGCTCAACATTGAACTAAAGCTTAAAGTATACTGTACAATATCAAATAATGTCCATAGGTAGGAAGAGGATATAACGCAGTGCAGTACAGTTGTAGACTAAAACATTTAGGGCTGCAACGAAGGGTACATTTTGACTTTCGAAGGTTCGGAACACATTACCTAAGGAAGGTTCTAACCTTCAATGGTACTCATTTGCATAATTTATTGGTGATTTTACCATAGCTACTAGTTTATATTTGATTGAAAATCCTATTATTTTACATGTAATCCATATAAACGAATTAAAACATTCACATGTAGTTTAAAAATACATTATCTAGAACAGTAATCATATTTTTGTAACTTAAATAAAAATAAAAATACAATTAAATTTATTTACACATAATTGAGCCTGCTTGCGATCTATACAGTAAGCTTGCATTGCACCAGCACCAACTGAAGCGGACAAAGCTTTATTTAACAGTCACCGTTCCAAGCAGGTTATCAGTCACATTTTACTACTACTAAAAATACTAATAATATTAATAATAATATGAACTTACGCTTGTCAAGTGACCCCAGAGATTGGTTATGCCTCCATGATACGAGTCGCTTGCACAGTTTGCATTCAACATTTTCTTGGTTGTCTGGGCATTTAACAAAAGAATCCCTAAAAGCAGAGGGGTTTCGAGACATTTCTTTTAATACAGCTTACACTATACAATGCTTTGCTATCGAGATGGTGAATGAAGAAATTAAAGGTTTGCCTCTGGATAACACGAGCTGGAGAGGGGAGGGTCGGACAGTGCTCAGTTTTCGAAATTAAAATTATTAGTGTTATTGTATATTTTGTAGGTTTCAAACATATTCTACCATAGCACTTCTCTTACACTGACTTGTACACTAGGTTTTCAGTACATATTTTACTGAAGCAATAAAGCCTCTAGAGGTACAAGCCCACTGCTTTGGATACTATACCCTGCTCCAGTTGTACGTAATGTATAATGATTTGGTAGCGGATTTTATTAACAACCTTGTTTACGTAATAAGGATTATACAAATCAAAAGATCGAATTTTGCATGTGAGTGACATTTAAAGTGTGATTTATAGTACTCACACATTGTCAAACAGTTTCTGTTAATAGGAAGAAAAAAAAAAACATACAGTGCGTGAAACCTCGAAGCCCTAAAAAAACGTTAGTATGAAATTGACCGTGGCTGTGGTAAACCTAGTGTTTAAGTGTCCTTAGGGTTGTCTGTTACAGATTTCTGATATCCTGATATTGTTGAAAGCCCATCTCTGAGACTAGCAAAAATAATATGTGGAGTAGTGGTTAGGGCTCTGGACTTTTGACTGGAGGGTCGTGGGTTCAATCCCAGGTGGGGCACACTGCTGCTGTACCCTTGAGCAAGATACTTTACCTAGATTGCTCCAGTAAAAACCCCACTGTATAAATAGGTAATTGTATGTAAAAATAATGTGATATCCTGTAACAATTGTAAGTCGCCCTGGGTAAGGGCATCTGCTAAGAAATAAATAAATGTGATGTAGATACTGATACAGAGTGGCTTTTTTGTATTTCTCAAAAGCCCTTGCTGGGGACCAAAGTGAAGTTTCTAAAAGGAATTTATCTAGGGGGGCTGGGGTCTTCAGCATTCACAACTTTCATCAACGACAGCTGTGGGATCTTTAAAGCCACCAACCTGAGGACAGGTTACAGAAAAAACCTGCACAACAACACAACAATGCAAGAGTGCTGATGCACAGAGTGGATCCATGTAATCTCAATGCAGGAGTTAAATCTGTCACCTGAGAACCTGAGCATTCTGGCAACTTCAGCACTAACTGCTATTACTGCAATTTAAATATATTTTATGAAACTGTATGAAAGTCACATCAGCTCTCTTACCACAGTATAGAGGTATTGACTGAGGCTCAAACCATGGTCTCAAGGTTTAGAGGCCGCATCTGCTAGACAAAAAGAACCAGGCTCCATTGGCAGAGCAGTTACACAAAGTCCTGACCAGAACCAGGCCTCTCAAACTGAGACTCATAATTGTGTCTGTATTATCCCAATCTTTATGATAGCTGAGTGGCCTCTAGAGCTGAAAGGCAGGAGAAGCTAATGAATTTGCCTGCAGCACTGTCTAGCCTCCCTTATCTGTATCTACATGCATGTCAATGTTGCAAAGTGATAGTGTGTGTTGGGGTTAACTGAGGGAAACCACATCCTTCTATAGGCGTAAACAAAGTATGGGTTGCTAGATGCCAAAGTCTTACTTCAACATTATTTTTGTAGGCATAATACATCCAACACGTTGTAGTAACATTGTGTATCAGTACTAGCAGAACATCATTTATCATATGCAGTTCTGCTGTATAGATTTAAATAGTAGCAGTATGAGTTGCTGCAGATGTCCAGTACGGATGTGCTGTTGAGGTAGGATGAATATATTTTGTCTGAAGTACAAGTGAGGCAGCTGTACACAACACATTATACAAATACCCTAATACTAGTACTTGAGGATAACATTTTGATGTAAGTAATACACTATATGTACTAATTCAATATCGGGATCATGACTGCTTGTATGGGTATGGTGAGAATGGTGACTATGGACTATTTGGCCACCATTCCCATCTGTTATTATTATTATTGTTTTTTTTTAATAATTATGGACTAATCTCACTGCTCAGCAGTGAGGTAACACAGTAGTCTATTTAATATGTTTAAATCAACTATGTTCACCAAAACTACAATACCTGTTCATGGCTGTAAAATTCTTGGGAAGAGGAAAACACCTAGCGGCAGAAATCGGCAACTGTACAACTAGCGCCAGTGAAAAGAAGGATACGACAATCAATCCCATGGTTCAATCGTGCTATCCCCTGATTCAATGATGAGGTGGAGGGCAAAGCATTGGACAGACAGCAGAAGAAATAGACTTTCCTACAATTTCTAATTTTGCAAGATAATTTATGACCAAAATTGCATAAGGAAGTATTGCAAGCCAGAACGAGAAGATGTCGTGAATCCATGCTGCCATAATTAATGTAGACAGAACAAACTCAGTCGTGAACGTAAGTGGCACGGCAATAATGAAAACCCTTAATAAGAATGAATGTGTTGCTACCAATTCTGGAGCCCAGATGGGTCAGAGGTGCCGAGGCGACAGGCTCAGGACTATACAAACAAATAATAGCGAGGCATGGTGAGCCCCCAAAGTTTCTCACAACCAAAGCACAGACAAATGTAACAATGTAAGCAATGCATGGGGAAGCACAGACTGCAGAAATAAAAATAAGAAGCGGTGTCTGTTTTTTTAATCGACAGCGCAGCTGTAGGATTACAACTGGGATTGCAACGGCAACGCCCAGGTGAGTTTACCTGAGATTTATATAACATACAAGGAAGTGATCTGATGAGAGAGCAATTATTCAATAATTATAACGAGGGAGCAATCATTCAATAATCCTTCCCCTTAATTTCAGCCAAAGCTTCTAATTATTCAAAGCTGGCTCAGTTAAACCTGCAAAAATATAACGACCACACCCGTGGTTTTAATAGCTATTGATAAAGCAAGCTCCCTCTCTTCGACCAACTCAATATGAAAACAAGAACATCCATTATGACCACTTACTTGTCTGGAGATCTGCCCTCTGTCCATTAAGAGCATTACCCATTCCTTTTGGTGGTTTTATTAAAGGGATTGCACTGTATAAGCTTTCAATCAGAAGGTGATACTTACAGCCCAGCCCCACTGCTGAGGGGCCTTTCCATGAAAGTTTTTTACATATGGAATAGGTCATCAATATCAGATGACTGGCAGCCCATTTCTGTGTATTAGGATAGACCCCTCAGCACAAAATCCTTATGGTTGCCATTTTTCTGACATCAATGACTTATCACTTTAACAAACTTATAATTTTCAAGTAATGGCCTGATGTATGTCAAGTTCTTAAAGTGTTTTCCAAAAGAGCTTGATGTGGATCCAGTAGGGATTTACCTGCCACTAGGTCTGCAGGAATGAATTAATGGAATATTCTCTTCAGATTCTCTCCACAGTAGCTACAACCTAGGTGTAAATGCAACTGACAGTAGTAGTAAACAGTAGTTTGGAGTTAATGGCAGTTAGCAAGTGTTCAGCTGAATGCACATAGTATTGCTATTTAGTTAACAAGACTGTTCTAATTTAATATTTAGATTTGATACAGAGATGACTGGCCTAAAATAAAATTAATATAGTACCACCTCTAAAACAGCAATTTCAGAATGTTAATTCAGATAATAACTGTGAATGCTGAAATAAACTTTTAAAAGACTATTTTCCTGTATTTTATTAGCTTAAAAATACAATTGTCACTCATTACCCCTAAATTATGTAGTCAAACCTGTAATTTTGATATGGATTTTGAGCTACTCAAACTGATTCGGGTGATGCACACGGTTCTCCCTGGTTTAATGAAGTGGAGCCAAGAGAGGTTGTTGATACGTAATTACACTCGCAGGTTGCAGCTACATACTTCCTTGAGTTTGTGAGAAAAGGGTGTGACTTCATTAAGAGACTTTGACATGTTTGAAATTGGCATTAAAAATAATATTCTATATAACCCTGTGACAGAGAGCGAATGAATCCTAGTCAACAATCTCCCTCCCTACCTGTGAGGGTGCTGTGTAACAGGAACATTGTGCCCCTGACTGGATGGTTTGGCAGTTCATTCCAGGGTCAGTCGGAAGTCAGCCATCCAGAAAGGCGGCGGAGTCACAATACCAGAAGTCATTGCCTTAATGTGGTAGGCGATGTGTCAATCGTGGACTGGAGGATACGTGATTGCACTCGCTACCGAAGGGGTGTGACTGAAGGTATATCAGGGGATGTGGCCGAGCAATCTGTTCCTTGGGTATGGTTACGGAAAGACCTATAAGGAATAACTGTATTAGAAAGAAACCGTGAGTTTTGTGTGTTGTTTTTGCCTGTCTATTCACACTGTTATTTGTCATTATAGAAGGCTAACCTCCGGGAGCTGTAGCTAAACCGCCAGCAATTAAACCCGGACTCCACTTCACTATTGTACACGAATAAACTTGTAAATCAGCACTTTCACTAAGAGCACTCACTCTGGACTTGTGACCGTGTTGTGTTTGTGTGTGTCTTGTTTAGTGTATTATTATTTTGGGACTGGACCCTGTGGTTTGTCTGAGCGATCACCGTGAACTGTCTTGTGTCTATCATTCATGAGCACCGCATCACCACTGCACCTGTGCACTACAAACCACTTTGCCACAAACCCTTATAAATGTTTATTGTGGTACAATATATAATGATACAAGTATAGCAATGCATAGTAAAGTTATAATTAAGCAAGGTAATCCTTTAATTTGTATGGCATAAATAAGTATTTAATGATATACAATTACCCATTTATTGAAGTTCAGCTACATATCAATAAACTGTTAATTGATATGCAATGTACCACAGCCTGTGCCATTGTGCCTTACAATTCAAGGAACACAAAATTCACAAACTAATAATAATAATAATAATAATAATAATAATAATAATAATAATAATACAATTAGTAATAGTAATTAAAAGTAACATTAATAGGTAAGGTGAGGCTGAGATAAGACGATGAAGAATACCAGTCTTTGTTTGGTGTGGGTTTTTTTTTTAAGACTGCTTATAAATGGATTGTTAGGATGCTTAAGTAAAAAAAAAGGAGATAAAGATAATCTGATAGCTTGCTCATTATAAGCCAAATTCAATGAGGGCAAAAGGAGAGGCCAAAAAATACAGCAAATAATTCACATGCCTGGCTGAATAAAGTAAAAAAAAATAAGAAAAAAAGATATATAAGCCATGAGCTCCACCTTGCCCCACAGCAAACAAATCTAAGCTACAGCTGTACTATTGTGGCAGCACTAATACAGTGTGGCCCTTGATTCGTTCCACATTTCTAAAAGCAGTAATGCCCTTATTCTTACAGGCAGCTTTTTTTTACCAGTCATGTACTGGCTACACAAGGAACATTATCCATTGCTTTTGCAATTGGATTTTACTGGGGATTCAAAAACAATGGGGAGCCTGGAGATGCTAGGTTCAAATTATTGTATACCCACCACAAACTTACAATACTGAGTGAGCTTGGGAATAGCACTGTACTTTCATGAGAGGAATAAAGCAATGGAACTGCTTGGCTAAAACTGTTTGTATTCTCTTCTTTTAACTTAAAATTCAAAATACGGTCCAATGTATTATATTTTAGTAAGTGCTATTCAATTTCAGTATATATAATGCAAAAAAAACAACATTATAACTAAGTTTCTTTTAAATATTTCTACATTTTGAAGCACAGCAGATCTTAGCGCTTGCTCAAGTCCATGTAACCAATTAAAACCCAATGGAGAGACTTTATTCATAGTGTCGTTGTGAGCTGGATTTCAAAACCTGTATCTTATGACTCTATAGGGGAAATATTTTGAAGTAAGAGCAAAAGCCAAATCAAATGTTCTGAAAATCTGCCATTGCACTTCCTCAACCATATTTCATATGTCCAAACAAGTCCAGCAAATGCCATGCCTTAAATATATCATATTTCACTAATACTAAACAAGAGTTCACACATGTTGTAAGAATGCACACATGTAGTATAACATACACGTGGTTTGCTAGCAACAGTGACTCTAAAGTTAATGTAGGCCTGCAATGTCAGTTATTTTTATGAACCCTGAACTACACACAGTAGTTTAGTACGCTGTATTGATAGTATTGATAGTCTCTTTTCATCTTGTATAGGGTATGATATTGCTTTGATTAAAAAAAAATGATGTACAATAGTAAACAAACAGAAAAAGCATGGACCAGTTTTTGCTTCTGTGGAAAGTTTTCTAAAAGAAAAATAAACAAATAAAAACAACATATATAAACTCCACTGATGTTTATGCAATGTTTATATTTACAACAAAACCTATGCTGAGCAAGAAAACAAAATGTGGCATCATAATTACATTAAAATAAAGCTTTTCAATCGTTCAGTTAATCAAAAATAGAAATGTTTATCTTATACCTGCAGCAAAAATGACTGAACTTGGATTTGCTCTAACTTCAGCACCATTGCAGAAGAGGTTTGTGTCTCATGAATGAATTAACTCGGTAATAAAAGGTGACACATAATATTTGGCTTTACTGCCATGCCAGTGTTCTTTAATAGACTGATACTTCGAAAATATAATTCAGCCTTTATTCATGTTACAACTAGTTTAAATGCTTTTTGTTTTTCAGAAAAAAAATGTTGGTCTGTGAGTTACAGTTTCCTCATTCTGTTTAATGCACTTGTTTGGGACTATGGTGTGGTGAAAGAAACATGCTGCAAACCCATATGAAATAAATCTAAATCGCTCATCAGTAAAAGGTGTGTGTGCACCAAAGGGGAGTTTTAGTAAGGAATTTAGCAAGGAATTATCACCGCTAAATGCTCAGGTTCTAATTTCTGTTTGGTTTTCTTGAATTTGTTTTTTTACTAACCTGTGTAGGACTAAGCAGAAAGAAATGAGCTATTCTGTTTTTTTTTGTGTGTTTTTTTTTGTTTTTTTTCCCCCTAAGAATAATATTTATGAGCATCTGTATGCCCTTTTCAGTCCACTGTTCTGTTCACTGGACACTGCTATTCTGTGCTTGTATGACTGCAAAGCAAAGCTGACCTACTAAAATCAATTCAGAATAAAAGTTAGAGTAACATACTGCAGATATTTTGACACCTGTATCAGATAGTTTGACACTGCAGTCTATTACATGCTATTTTTTATGTAACTAGTATTGCAGACATTTTGTAATACATAAAGGCTGCATCTCCCTTCATTCACAATCTGACAGTCTTTGATGGAGGGCTGATTGTAGGTGCTTTCTATACCCAAGACCACACAAAGTAATGCTCTTTCTTTAAGATATCTTTGAGAAACAGCCACATATCTCTCCAGGATAATTTAAACACTTCTTCATATTGACAGTGTTAAGGCAGGTGTTTCTAATTTTTTGTTCAGCCCTCACACACACACACCAATATTTCAGTTAAACTGTAAACAGACTTTTGACCCTAACTCCAATGCTAGACACACGTCATGTAATTAGATCCCTTACCCGCTCAGATTTGTATCGCATTGTTCCTGAGGACAGACATTTCAAAAACAACACAAACATGCTTTGTGACCTTCAATGTACAAACCGACTGAAACACATTTTTTACCTCTAATGTTAGCTGCAAGACCCTTATCTGCCATTGGAAATTTCATGGGCCTGTGAAAACCTTGTGCCTGAATACTTCAATAATATGTACTTACTGCACCAAGGTATTTGTAAGGTGTGTCTATTTTGTGTGGATGTGAAAAAAAATTTAATCTATGAAACAGCAATGTAATATAAGCGTTTTAAAACAAAACAAAAGCCACCCCCGTGGTGGAGCCTATATTTTGCAGCTGCAATGTTAAAACTGGGTACAGTGAAAAGGTTAATGCTCTGCCTTTTATTTTTTTTCTTTGATAATCCATTAGTGTTGTTATAACTGACATGAGTGCCAAAGCCAATGATGTCACCAAGAGAGGTGCAGTTTGTCCTGCTCTACCATCTTTCACTCCAGTGGACTCGCCTTCATAGACAAATTGATTTGCAAAGGTTCAGGCTGGCAGCTCAGCCTGCTTTGCATACAGAACGCTCTCCATGACACAATAAAAAGTAGCCTGGCAAACAGAGGAACACAGCGGGAACTGCCCAGTTCAAAGTCCAAAATCCACACCCCCTCACCCCAGTCTGGTTTGAAAGGTCACTGTGTGTCTGGGAAAATAGTCTCAGGATCCATTCTTTTATTAAAGGTCACTATTATTCAACAGCACTTAACACACACTTGCACACAGAATGAGACTGTGAAAAAAAGGGGGGGAGGGGAAGGGGAGGGTTGGGGCTGCTAACATTGTACATTGTACTGCTCGCAAGATTTATGTGTTGTGGTCAGCTGAAACCTATACAGGATATTTCATTACTAATGTCCAGTTTAGGTCAAGTTTAAAAAAAGAAAAATGTGTCTCAGTTTAGAAAAAAAGTACTATTATCTGTATTTATTAATAAAAAACAAATTGTATTACTTTCCTTGTAGCAGGGCTGTTTTTGCAATTTAGGAATAGGTAGTGTTGCAATTACCAGAGGCTCCATAAAATAAGCCTAATTATTGTTGGTTGTTGAGGGTTCAGAAGATATCCTTATTACTGGTCAAAATTCTGTCTGGATAATCTTGCTATTTTTACTTATCATGCATAAGGGCATTGTGGTGATCTTCAAATGAGACAGAAAATCACAGTCCCTGTTTGCTTTAGGGAGGTTTCAGGCCTATCAACCTTCACACTGTCGTAAAGGTAGATGTCCCGTCCTTCAATATTTTCACGCGTTACTGCATGGTGTACAGAAAGCTTGTGCAATTCTGAGTGCACAACAAAGGATGAACCCTGGTGCACTGTATGGATTCTTAAAGAGCCTATTTGTAAATGAACTGGCAGGCTTAATAGATTTGGACATCATTTGAAAGCGTTTACTCCAAACTAATTGTGAGTTTTGTATGGCTCTTGTTTTGTATTTAAAAAAAAAACAGGTATTTTTTATGTAGTTTGAAGCATCTTCTCAGGTGACAGGAAGAGTTATTAAAATTAATCAAGAAAAAACTAGATGCGTTTATTTTTTCCTTTCACAAGACAGTTTTTCTTAACAACTGTTCAAGTTTTTTGTGAAACAAACCAAAATAAGTGTTATAAAAGTTGTTAGTTCTTGGAAAAATTTCACATTTGAAATCTTGCGTAAGAATTGTATTACAACACAGGTAACTGTGGTAACTATGAAACAGAAGTATAGGTTATTTAACAAAAATATAAGACAATATAAGATTGTTTTTGAAATGCCTTTGTTTATGCATTAATATTTAATTTGTTTGTTTTTACTGGTATGTGGATGTTATGTATAGAACTTGAAAATAATAATACAACAGTTATTCAGAATAAATAATTCAGACAAATGTATTCAGAATAAGTATGGGGCACTTAGGAATACATAAGAATAATATTCAATGTACTATTCAGATTTTTTTTTAATTGCATTAACAATTTTAGTTTTGTTTTTTATATTAATTTTGTTCTGGGGCCAGAACATGAAATTAGAATTAATTAATTATCTTTAATTTAAAAAAAAATTATGGTATAAGCAATGACCCATACACTTAGGAAAATAAATACTTGAGCAAGGTATCAGACCTCCTCCAACAATGATCAATAAACTAAACCGAACACTCAAATACTCCGTTTTTAAACATTCACTCACTGTCAATGCATCATTTATTAAACCAAAGGCTGTACAGTACACAGAGAAAAAATTAAGATGCACCAGACTTTTTTAGTTTTGCTTTTGCCAGAAACCAATCTAGTTAATGTTACAAAAAGAAAATTCAATCTTAATTTCTCATATTTACACCTACATGCTTTCTTTCAAGTTTAAACAACTTTTTTAGTAATAAACGTACTGTCAAAATACTGTAACAAAGGGCTGGTGCTGGGATATTGTGTGTGTGTGTGTGTGTGTGTGTGTGTGTGTGTGTGTGTGTGTGTGTGTGTGTGTGTGTGTGTGTGTGTGTGTGTGTGTGTGTGTGTGTGTGTGTGTGCTTGCGCGTGTGTGCTTTCACTCTGCCACTTTGCAGAGCAGCATTGTGGAGTAGTGGTTAGGGCTCTGGACTCTTGACTGGAGGGTTGTGGGTTCAATCCCAGGTGGGGGACATTGCTGCTGTACCCTTGAGCAAGGTACTTTATCAAGATTGCTGCAGTAAAAACCCAACTGTATAAATGGGTAATTGTATGTAAAATATAATGTTAGATTTTGTAACAATTGTAAGTCGCCCTGGATAAGGGCGTCTGCTAAGAAATAAATAATAATAATAATCAGAGCTAAATTGCAACTGTGCTTCCCATGCGGAGGAGCGCTTATGCAGCTGAAGACACTGTTCCTCTATACTGGACTATTGGTGCAACCTTGCACCAGCACTGACCCCTACCAAGCGCAGGAAAGGGCTCCCGGGATCATAACCTGCACCTGGCAGGAGCCAAGGGGAGTGGGGCTGATTGGTTGAGGTTAACCTACAATGTTGCAATTATGTAAGGGTTGTGCGATATAAAAGGGGCAGCCTGTGTGCTAGCCAGGTGTGGAGAGATGGAGAAGTAACCTGTATTGCTGACCTGCATATCCTGTGCTTTTATGCAAAATAAAAGTAATTGCTGCTCTGAATAACTCCTGTTTCACACTACCATTTTTACCAAGTCATTACTATACTGTTACACATGTATATAAGGATTATTGGGCAGCAGTGTGGAGTAGTGGTTAGGGCTCTGGACTCTTGACCGGAGGGTCGTGGGTTCAATCTCTGGTTGGGGACGCTGCTGCTGTACCCTTGAGCAAGGTACTTTACCTAGATTGCTCCAGTAATAACCAAACTGTATAAATGGGTAATTGTATGTAAAAAATAATGTGATATCTGTATAATGTGAAATAATGTATAATGTGATATCTTGTAACAAATGTAAGTTGCCCTGGATAAGGGCGTCTGCTAAGAAATAAAAATAATAATAATATTGGCAACAATAATTTATGCTACAGTTTTTTGGGGATTACTAGTTCATTTTTAGCGCATAAACAGTTTAGTAATCAGATCCAAAATATGATATCTTTACGCAGGTTATTTTCACAGAGAAATGTGTTCGGGGACTGTAAATAGCACTTAATTGATGTCTGCTAGATTTATTTTTCAAAGGTAAAATCTTTCTCTCTATATATAAAATAAATTGAAATAAACACATTCCAGTTATTCTTTTCCCATAAAAATAGTTATTCTAATACAGACAGTTCACTTTACAGCTTTAAGCCCAAGCTCAAAAGTAAAATGTGGTCCTGTAGACCAAATCCAGCCCTTAGCTCTCTGCAAAGCCCATACCCATCGTAGTAAATTTCAGTTCTCAGTCAGTGCGTATCCAAACTGTTCATTAAATACAAAATCAGCTTTTTTTTTACAACAAATTTGAATGTGCTTAAGCAATTTATTTACAAATGTTGTGTCTGTTTAGTTCAGTTAGCCAGGCAACCAGCTCAGTTGTGGCCCTTATTGGGCTGAATCTCTGTGAGTGAAAAACTTGGTTTACGTGGGATCTTCTCAATAAAGCAAAGCAGTACCTTGTGAGCTGTTCATCAGCTGTTTCTAATTATCTTAATGTCGACAGTTCTGATGTGGCTGGTTTCTCTGTGTCATAAAAATACAGGGCATGGTATCAAAATATATCTCATAACAAGGAACTTTTATAATGTCTACAGGATTGTAAAATATATATAAATGTTTTGGCCTCTGTGTTAGCAACTGTTAAGATACAGCTGATAATGCTTATAAATCTAATAATATGAGATATTTTAGTTTTTTTCTTATGCTTGTGGCCAAGGCCACTTTTCTTAAAAACTCTTGCTAAAGGTAATTTAAAAATATCATATTATAAATTCCCTTTACAATTACTGTAGCTATCAACCATCCAGACAAGACTGTGGTTGGAAATATGCTGTTTGCAATTCACTTCATAATAAAGCTAAATATTTGGCACAATATTTTTTAATTATTTAATTCATGGTTTTCAAAGCTATCAAACTGACATAGATTTCCACCTTAACAAAAAATGGGAGTTTCCACCTTAAAGAGAAGCCCTTACGGCTCTTTTAATCAGTGACCTTGCCTACTCTTTATTTTTTTACATCAGATGGACTACAGCTTGTATGCTGAGTATAAAAGTGTATTGGTAACCTTTACCCACTCACAGTCTCAATGCATTTCAGCCTTTTGCACCGTGACCAGGTGTCTGGAAATGACAAGACACATCCCGGTCTCTGAACAAACTCTTACATGTATACAGAGAGTCCTTTTCTTTGAGGGGTGGGGTATTGAGCTGTTGTCATTCTATAAGCAAACAACTTGTACTTCTGTTATTTATTCACTAACATTAGAAAGTGTCACTTTCAGTGAGTTCAAGGGAATACCAAGTGATAGTCACTTTCTGTTTTGCCTGACTACATTAGATTTCCTTTTGGGTGTTTTCTCTGGTCTACAGCTGCCCTTCTTATCTGTTAAAGGGTTCTGGCTAATAAATAGTTCCATAAATTGTACCTGTCTTAGAAATTGAATTTGCTATGTAGGTCTCACTTGAGAAGTTTTGAAAAAAGCACATGTTACAGTAAACAGAAAGTCTTACTCCCAGGCACTTGGGTCATTTCACCTGGAGAGTGAAATTATCACAACCTCTTCAACGTCTTCTTTCCTGTCAATAACCAACCAGCTGCTTCCCCTAATGATTGACATGCTGAGCAGCCAGTGGCATGCTTTGACCCCAAAGACACTGGTGCAAGACAGGTAAGATGTATGGAATTATTTTACTAGCTATAACCCTTTCCTCTTTTTGGACTTTACTGACTGCTAAAGAAGGTCATGTGGACCTGCAGAGACAGTGTCCAACTTGAGGCTTTCAGAGAGACAGTGAGGCTTGGCCAGCTATGGTGGCTGCTTAGGTTTGTGCCTCTATTGGTGTGGACAAGCTTATTATATAGGTACATTAACTACACTGTAACTACACTGTACTTAAACATTGTTACATTATTTAATACATTAAATTATATGATTGGAAAATAACTTTGTTAAATGCAGGTTCTTAATGTATGGGCTCAGAGTTCTATCCTCGCAATCACAGAATTGTGTGATAAGTGCATGTATTAAATTGTAGTAAATAGTAACAGTGAAACAACATATAGTTAATGTACTTGTATTAAATTTTTGCTGTTTTTCGGGGCTTTTGTTTATTTAAGAATGTAATAAACACATTTTACAAAAATAACTATTATGTTAATTAATTAATTAATCAGTCATTTAACAAACACTTTTATCCAAAGAGACTTACACACTTGGGGGTGAACCATGCATCACAACTGCTGCTGCAGAATCACTTATAATAGGACCTCGGTTAACGTCTCATCCGAAGGACAGGAAGTACAGATACAGGAAGTGCAGTTCGACATTGTATGGCTGTAAAATTGGATATTTACATTCAACCCCCACCCCCCCAATCCACCTAAGAATTATTTTGTATAAAAATGAATAATGTATGAACATCTACCCCCTGGCTGCAACAGCGTCCATGGCTTTCAATTGGCCTTGGCAATAAGCCAGTCACTCCAGTATTCATAGTGGGAGTCACTTACAAGCGACCGCATATTAAAATCTTTTCTTTTTTTTTTTTCTAACAGTAAATGATTCCTTGAAAAATACAGGTCTTATTAATAATTTGTGAATCAGGGAATGATAATATTTTTCAACATTTGAGAGTTGCTGTACGGCCTGCAGAACAAAAAAAAAAAGCTCATCTATTTAACCTTTTAAACGTGTTACTGATTTTGTCATCAGCACACTTTTGACAGGCAGCACAATGTAGGTTTCAGGTACATAACCTTAGATGATGGTCACAGTGGAGTCTGCTAGTTGCAACACAGGTACTGATACCGGCTTTTGCAGTATAAATTCAGAAGGTTGTCCTGCTCAAGTGACCAGTGGAGGAAATATGTTGGGCTTTAAAAATGTGCATTGTCCTGCACTGGCTGTATACAGAAGATTATGTAAGTGCTTTAGATTGATCCTAATGTAAAGACAGGGAACCTGTCTGGATTATGAAGTCTAGCGCGGAACTCCAACGCGTAACCGGTTTGCACCAGGGGCACCGAAGGTATTGATGCAGGGAGTGTCTGAGCACCGAAGGCGCTGAAGCACCGAGGCGTCGAGGCTCTGGAGAACCCATGATGTTGAAGCACCGATGCACAGAGGTTCCGAGGCACCTATTCACTGATGCAGGGAGCGTCCAAGCACCGAGGCGCTGAGGCTCTGGAGAACCCATGATGTCGAAGCACCGATGCACAGAGGCTCCGAGGCACCTATTCACTGATGCAGGGAGCGTCCAAGCACCGAGGCGTCGAGGCTCTGGAGAACCCATGATGTCGAAGCACCGATGCACAGAGGCTCCGAGGCACCTATTCACTGATGCAGGGAGCGTCCAAGCACCAAGGCGCTGAGGCTCTGGACTGCCTATCGGCAGCCCTGAACATAAAATGCTCAGTAAATACCTGACCTGTGGCAGGCATATCCCAAAAGTATTGTTGTTGATCGTCTTCGAATTGAAAGGGAACTAATGTTACAAAGTAACATACAGTATACCTATAAATGTGGCCATTAGTCATTGATTAACACAAAGGTACCTTATGGTCATATCAAATATCGATTATGGGTTATTGTCGGAATGTTTCATATAGGCACTCAGTAGTGTGATAGATTCTTGCTACCAGCACTAACATGTACTATTAGCAAAATGATAAAACCCAAAATATGACTAAATTAGCCTAAAAAAACCCACATTTCCGACACTTCTGTGTAAAATATTAAATTCTGTAAAAGCTAGCAACGTTGTTATTAGAATGAACTGGGGGGTTTGCCTGGTGTTAATCAAAGTGCTCGATAAAAAGGGCCTAAAAATAGTAAGCCGTAATTGTAGTCAGACTGAAGCCTAGGAAACGTCGTTAAAGAATAAAGAGGTGTTATGTGAAGCAGCAAATCCCTAACTGACTGCAGGGATCTTTGATGGTGGAAATCAATAGATACTCAAAACACACTGGCATAACCTTGTCAAGCCGCAGCAAGGGTATAGTGGCTAAAAAGGCACAGTGGAAAAATAAGGTATCATGTGGCCGCCCTCAGCAGCTTATAGTGAGTGACCGGTAATCGTGCCTTGGCCTTGCACCGCTTTTAGAAGCCATCAGCTCAAACAGCTCAGCTCCGATTGCCAGCAAAGCTTGAGCCCCCTTGAGACCTTGGGATAGATAATCATCAGCCAGTCAGTGACATGCGGCAGAGCTCTGCTTCGGTACCAAGGAGACAAAGTGAAGCCGGGGCATCTGAGTGCCAGCTTAGACAACCCAGGGAGGGAGACGTTCAAGTAGGTGTCAGCAGTGCTGCTTCTGCTATAGTTTTGTAGCTGTTGAAATAGGAGAGGCGATCGGAATACTCAAATTTGCAAGCATTTCCCATTATTATCTGTTATCGTTGCTGCATGGAATTTTATGGATTATGAATATTTAAAAAACAAATGCAGAATGAGATTTTGAAAGAATGTGCCACCCATATATTTTACCAAAAAGACAAAACCATTTCTGCTATACATAGCAACAACACTTTTTTTTTTTTACAAATACATTTTCTTTACAAAATGTTACTAAATACACATTTTTAAAGTATAGTTTTTGTTGTACACCACTGTACTTTGAATGTGGAATTGGAAAAGATAAAACTAAAAGGCAAATAGTACAAAAGATGTAAACATTCATACAACTATGGCCAAAAGTTTTGACCAGAATTTTAGGATTGAGACATAATTTAAAAAAAAAACTATGAACATGTAGATCTTTTATTTGACAGCATGTAATCAAAGAAACTACAAAATGGTATCGCAAAAGTATACCAGAAGCCATAATAGTAGTACAGTATTTCAGGTTTGATTTTGAAATATCACATTTTTGTCAGTTTTTCGTTAAGTATATGGAAAACTACAAAGCGGTATGTAATTCAGTATGTTAATGTAACATTATTCAGCAGGTTTCATTCAACTTTATGAAGCAAAATGTGTTAATTTAGAGGTTTAGTTAAGCAGCATTATATCTTGTTATATCAATTCTCAATCATTATGCATTCCTGAGACTTTAAAAGGTTAATTGTTGAAAATAGCTAAAGGGAATCTGTGGTCATTGCATCCTGTGTACTTTGATTATTTTTCCAGCTTAATGTGGTAAATGGGCAAGGCAGTGAATAATGGCTCTTTTTATCTTGTTTGCTCTTAAGCCCTGCAATTAAGGAGTCCAGGTCACATACTGCACATTGTGCACACCCTAATGTTTAACTTGTATAATGTTTGAGTTACTGGCATGAGTCGAGCCACACAGATCACAGGGTAGGGCAATGTTATAGCTCACTATTATGAACTGCTGCGGGTTTTGTTCCAGATTTTAATATTCTGTATCTACTGATGCCATCACCCAAATTGGTTAAGGTTGACATTATAAACTTTCCTTCAATGAGCGCTAAATGCAAGTCACAATCTCCAAAATCTTCCTGCCCTAAATGTAAACTAGGTTAAAAGATTTAACGTTAAGGCTGGCTAATGGGGAAATATTTACCTCTATTGCATCTGAAGCAACCATGCCCAATATTTTCATCATGGGCCTTTATCCTGACCTGCAGCTGCTTGTGCTTTGATTGCATGTATTGTACAGTTCCTTGTGTACATGTAACAACATTGTTCATAAACACACACACACACACACACACACACACACACACATACACGCAGGTTTCTACAATTAATTGTCGGACTCTGTACCTATTGTATTCAGTCAGGGTCTGTGTTTTGTGGAAAGCTTTCATTAGGCAGTACAACTTAAACAAAAGCATGTGTCAGCTCTCCATTGGCTGAATATCACACACCTGTTGGAGGCACCAAATGGACAAGGCCCAGCCTTCCTCCCTTACTGGCCAGGGGGCACTGTTATTGTTGTGACATGCAGAACAGCATTCAGGTGCATTATAAAGAGCATTATGTATCAATTAAAGTTTTGATGGAGCATAGGTCTGCTTTGCCTTCAGGAAATAGCTGGCTGTTTGAAGCAGCTGTGTTGCGAGTAATACAACAAATTATACTTACTGAATGACAACGGCTTTGTAGACAAGCCAATTCAATTAGCCACTGCAACCGACAAAGTAGCAGGCAGCGTTCTCTGCATAAAGAATATGGAATCATGCCTGCATTTTCCTGAGTGCCCTCAGACCTATCTGTCCCTCTGCATGAGAGAGAAAGGGATGAATGAATTAGGCTTGGATGATGGTAATTAATGGCCGGCTGTCACAGAGTCATTTCACAGGCTCAACCACAGCAGCAGCCTTCATATAAAAGAGAGAGGCTGACTGGGGCAACATGGCAGACCTTTCTCTCCTAATGGCGGAAGGCAAAGAAAGGGATATTATTGTACATTGATCAATCATAGTCTACATTAACATGTAAAATGTATTTCAGTTGTCTTTTGTAATATATTAGTATCATTCTAGACAGAGATGGCCTGACCTGGGACTTGTTAGTTTTAGCAGTGTTGTGGCAATTTTTTTCCTGTTGCTCATTTCCTACTTTATTACCCATCTAACAACTTATCTTCCTTATGCTACCATTCAATAAGATCCGTAGAGTCACTATCCTTTTAATGAGGAGTTGGGAACTATACAGGGAAAGAAAGCAATGCTACTAAGTTTCTTAAATGCATTTCTGTTTTGGTCGAATGTACGGTATTTTGGCTAATAAGAGACGCTGCAGAATCCTGATCCAGACAGGAAGTTTGGAGAGTGGGGGGTGTTGCATTTTGCAGGGAGCAGAAGCTAGTGTAGCTCTCGCTGTGGCGTTGCTGTTTAGAGGATAGCCACAGGATCAACTCATCTTCCTCACCGAAGCCCTGCCTGGATCAGGAGACCGGGAGTGTTTAGTTGTCTTGCTGGTTGAAGAGAAAGAAACGCATTGTATATTAAAAAGGGTTTAGCCCTGCGACTTACAAAGTGCTGTAAGAAAAGAAAGGGAGAATACACCGACCTCCTTGGTGTTGATTGACATTTCTCTCTCCTTATTATTTCCCTCTCCACGCTACACTGGTATGTGTCCTCACCCAGTCAAACACTGATCTGATCTGCGAGCTCAACAGCTTTCAGTTTAAAGTTGTAGGACTTCTTTGCCATCCTGATCAAGTTGTATCCGCGCCTCCCTCAAATACTGTAAAAAAAAAAAAAAAACACAATAAAAAAATTGCACCTTTCGAAAACCATAGTACTTCTAATTAACGCTGCCTTTGAATAAGAGGCACAGCTGTTTTAAGTAATTTAAAATAAACTCTGCACCATTAATTCAAAGTAATACGGTATTAGTTTATTCACATTTTTCAAAGCATTGTTTAACCTTAAAGAATGTTTATAAACACTTATTAATAAAACATTCCTCACAACAGTCCTTATAAATCTCTTAAGTTACACCTTACAGCAATGTCTCATAGCCATATCTCATACCAATATTCACTTGCAACTACAATAAAAAAAAAAGTAAAATACAGTCCTGGAACTGCAAAGATTAAGTCCATTAACATTCTGCCACAATTTCTTGCATTTTATGCATTACACTTTTTTTCCTACACTAATGCTACATTTAATTTTAGTTCGCTACCTGTTACAACACGTTAATCACTTCGCCCTGAATTTTTAACATTTGCAAGAAGTTAGAACAGAAGAGCTGAAAACGGACGATACTGAGTTTAAAATCTCAGCTCAGCCGACAACATGTTGTGCGACCTTGGGCAAGTCACTTGACTTCCTTGCGCCACTATTCCCACTCAAGTGTAAACTGATATGTCAGTGTTAAAGAATATTGAACTTCATTATTTTACTTAATATGCTACCGGATACCAACCTCCTGTTCCCCCATGAAGCATGTTAAAGGACAGTTGCCCAGTATAGTTATTTATTTTGCCATTCCAACAGCCAGAATAGGGCTTTTCGATTTTCTGAGTATTGATAAAAATATATTTTTTTAGTTTTTTTGTTACATGACCCATATTGCTGCCTTGGGTTTACTGTGAAGTTTGAGTCCCTAGTCTCACTATAAGAAGGCATTCCTTCAAAGCAAAATGAAAGGCCCAACTCTGACACACCAATAAGGGTGTGTTCTTTGAAAAAAAATATATATATATATATATATATATATATATATATATATATATATATATATATATATATATATGTATATGAAATCACTAGTGCCAGTTTACTTTAAACAACAATTAGAGTCGCTTTTACATGAAGGGAATTATATATGTAATTCCATAGTGATTTTAGCTCAACACAATTATATAAATCGGTACGATAATGCATAAATGTTATGACATATGTTGTGCGATTCTTTGTTGTGGCACACATTATTTTAAGGGACACTTTTTTATGTATTAATAAAAAATGAACAAGTTTGTAAGATAATTGTTAATAGTTAATAAAGTAAAAAGTGTGACAATCATAGGGTTTCCGTGAGGGTCAATTTACACGTGAAATGGCGATGCACGTGCACGTTTGGGAGAATTACTCGTGTAAATCAGGTTTGTGGCCGAAAAAAACGGCCAAAGAGAGGGATAGGGTAAATCTCATTTACTCATGTAAATGACGAAACACACAGGAAAATCCACGCCCAGTTTCGCATGGAAACCCGCATTTCACATGTAAATGTTAATGAGCGTGTTTATCCTCAACTATAAATATTGCAAGGGAGCCGGTCAGTTGTTACTGTGGATTCCAAGACGGCAGAAAGTAGTGGCTGACAGTGCTAATGCGGGTGACCTTTTTTTATTATTGTTTTTTGCTGTGTCTGGTCTGTCATGTTGTATATATCTTGTGGGTTTACAGTTCTGTATAAAACCACTTACCACGAACTGCGTTATGCATTTGTTATAGTATTAAAGCAGCTATTTGAGAATACCCTTGCTGTAAAAACTACGCTAAAGTTAAACACAAAGAGCAAGTGAGCTGCTTAACTGAATTAATTCCTGTCCTTTTTTGAAAGAAAAGACAATGTGTGTCTGCCCTCCACGTTAATAAATATAGTTTGTGAACTGGATGTCATAAGCCAGCTAGATCACCCAAAACAGCACAACAACATCCAAGTTGTTGATGCCCTCTCAGAACTGACCAAATAAAATTGCAAATGAACGTATTGATTGAGTTTTATTTGTTTGTGTCATTAATATTTAACACAGCAGTAAATCCAACACAACTTAAAAGAAAGGAGAGCATCTCTGACAGCACAAGCCTCCTCAAATTAAAAAACAATTTGGTCAAGAGCAGTAAATCACATTATTAACCAAGCAGACACAGGGTATTTTGCTTTATTACAGCAGCTTAGATTCACTCGTGTACCAGTTCTCTCCGCATGGAAACCACATTTTCACAAAATGTCACTAGTAATCTTCAAAAACAGCACGAATACTTTACGCATAGCTAATTTACATATCAACCCCCACCTTTCCTATTCATTTGCATGATGTCAGGTGAAAAGCCTGGTTTACTCGAGTAAAATAAACTGAGCGAATGGAAACCCAAAAAAGCATTTTACACGAGACATTTTTCTCGTGTAAATGTCTCAAGTTTTAAAAAAAAACATGGAAACCCCATGTATGTTGTTATTATTGATATAATTAAATGAGTGTTTGCTCTCCTAGGACCTTCATCAAAATGAAAATCTGCCTAAGGTTTGCACAATGAGCCAAATTTGAATTAAATAAAATGATACAGTTTAAAATATAACTGCAAACAGCGTTTTATCATACATCTGTACCAGGATTCATCTATTCAATATGCCACTGGATATTAGTAGCTTACTTCTTTACTGTCAGCTCAGTGTTCATCCAGAGAGCAGGTATTTGGCCTTGGCAGCAGCAGTAGGATGCAAATGATCACCTACCGAAGTTCCTCCCTCTACCTTAGATAGACCACCCCCGGAGGAGCTGAAAGGTTATTTTTTATCCTATAGTGAATCAGAATACATTTTATTCATTGAAATCAAGACTGACCAGGCCAAATGGTGAGACAGTTTAAATATGTCCATATTAATATAGCCCTCTTCAGGCACATAGTGACATTTAAATTATAACTGTTATATTGTAGGGGATGTTGGGGCATATAATACTTGCCTAATGAAGACTGGAAGTCCAAAGTCCAAGCTTCACTGATATGGTAGTTCATTGAGAATGCCATGAGCCAATGGCCAATATAAACCTGGAAAAACAGGTAAAAATTACAAAAACAAATGGTACAGTAGTTCCAATATAATTTTATAGGATTTATATCTGAATACCTTATGTTTGCAAGTTATTTTTTAATAATGGCCACCGGTTCTCACCATGTATTCCAGTAGAACACTATAGAAATAACAGTTATTCCACGTGACCCCTGATAGCATGCAGTACATTTCATAAATGTCCTAAGTGTTCATTTGTTTGTCCCTTTTTATATATCTCTGCTAGATATTATTCCACTATCTTACATTTGTGTCCTGACATTGTTGTTGACCTTTTCACCAGTTCAGAATTTTAGAGAAGCTGATATTCAGACCTGGAACCCTCAAAACAAATAACATCAGCCTGTGAACTCAACAAACTCTCTCTCAGGCCATTGTTGATCAGGAGGCTGACTTAGGGTCTGGAAATATCCAGTCCAGTCAAAACAATAGAAACACTTGCCATAGTCCTTATAAAAGTCTACCATAGTAAAAGCATTGCAAAGTGTAATAAAGCTAAGTGAAAGTATGGCAAAACATATTAATAAACATGGCAAACCACAGTAAACTATATGGTAAATGCATGGTATAACCATGGGAAATGCATGAGAAAACTGCAAAAATCCCTAATCCCTTAATGATAACCACCACTAATTCCTCCCGGAATTTGTTGGAAGGGTGTAAATCTGCTTTAATGTCTTTAGTCTGTAATTATTCTGTCTAACTTCACTTACATCCAGCTTAGGCTGACCTATTATTTGGTTGATTTGACTAGTATCCCTGTCAAGGTAAATTCCAGAGCAATAAATAATCCATGAAACTATACTGTGATAGTAATATCATTGGGGATGGTAACTGGTGGGTGAAATCGATATCAATAATCGGGCTGTCCTCAAAGGCTGATGGTCAATTAATCACTCCTATATTTTTGCAAAGTGTGAATGTTACAGGTCAAACACGTTCGGTATTTTCCTTTCATTTTGTTTAGTAAACCATCTCTACCGATCATTTTGCATACATTTTGCGGTGGATTATTTCAACTAATATGAAAAATATTACTTCAGGAAATAATTAAAGTCTAGTTTATCACTGATAGGTTGTTGTGTGCTGTTAGACTGGCTATATCACATGTAGGTCATCAGCTGATTGTGTCCTTTGAGCACACAACACCTTTCCATGGCTGTTGGACAGTTTCTGGATTGATTTTAAGATGCTGCTGCTCTCTTATAAGGCCATTCACAGTACTGCATATCCTAGTGACCTAGTTTTTGGAAATGTTGCACGTTTTGGAAATTATGTCAGTTATGTAAGCGGAATGAAAATCCACATGAAACAGTGTGGTCCAGTGGTTAAAGAAAAGGGCTTGTAACCAGAAGGTCCCTGGTTTAAATCCTGGCTCACTCACTGACTCATTGTGTGACCCTAAGCAAGTCACTTAACCTCACTGTGCTCTGTCTTTCAGATGAGACATTGTTGGAAGTGACTCTGCAGCTGATGCATAGTTCACACACCCTAGTCTCTGTAAGTCGCCTTGGATAAAGGCATCTGCTAAATAAACAAATAATAATAATATGAGGCTACTATTATTATAGTTTGTTTGTCCTAAAGTGGTTTCTTACATACTAAAATATAACTGCTCCTTTTGCATGTTGTCTACAGCTCACCAGTTTTTACCAAAATTACCATTTAAATGGGAAGAAAATAATAGAACGACCATTTGCACCTATAATATTCAATAAAGTGGCTAAGATTAAAATGTATTGGTTGTACAGCTGCAATAGGCCGCTGTACAAACACTGTACTACTGGATCACAAAACAACAATGTGGCAGCCATTTTGTGCCTGCACACCCCAACATTATTTGTGTGTAAATCTGTCCACCAGAACTAACTTCACATAGAGTTCCGAGGTCAGAAACAACACAGAACAGTTAACTGTTCACCACCTATAGTACTCAACAGTAGTGTAGTTTATCTAAGTTTATAAGTTAAATGTTAGGTTAGTGTAACTCCACAGATTAAAATGTACCAGTAACTAATTAATGCCAGTAATGGCCAGATTCCAGTTTTACAAGAGAAAAAGAAAGAAAAAAATGAAGGGTTATTTAGTGTTTTCTCATTAGAGTACCATTTGGTTTTAATTTTGATGAGCTTTGAAAGAAAAAAGGCCCTCTAAGAATCTAGAATTTTACTGCTTTGTACATTAAAATCAGAACGTCTGTTTATAAAATGAGCCGCGCAGAGTAGCAGAAACGTAATTTAAACAATCTGCTCATGCATTTTAACACAATGAAAATAGAGTTTTTCAAACTCTAATTATTTGGCCTTTGCCTTGGCAGACTCTGTTTTAGTTATGATAATTTTGTTATTTTTAGGTAATTGTTTCCAGTGTGCAAGTTCAAAGACTTAAAAGGCTTACCGCTTTTTAATCTAAAAGATGAATGTGTAATAGGAATGATGATGTTTTATAATGATAGGGCTCGCAATGAGCTCTGTCTCTTTAAGGTGAGCAAAAAAAGAAAAGCAAAAGTATCCGTTTCTATGTATAAAAACAGAAGAAAAAAGTTTCAAAGCTTGTTCTGTTTGAATAACTTGCAGGATACGTGTTTACTGATTCTAACTTCTATTGAGTGTCAGTCAAGGGCAAACAGGTTTTAGCAAGATTTTTGGGGGTAAAGCAATATGGTATTTCAAGGTGCGGTCCGACCAGCAGAACAGGTCAAGCATGTGACTGTCCTTAATGACACAGTGCTGTATGTTCAAGGTATTGAGTGATTGCCAGCAAGATTGTGCCCCAAGCCTGTCCAATATAAATACAAAGGTCTGGCTGAAAGAACAATAGAAAATGTATGATACAACATGAAGGCTGGCAGGTGCCTTGTGGGAATGTTAAGATGACTTAAAAGCTTCAGTTTCATCGTGAACAGTCAGTTTAGTGTTTTCACAGTTTTATGTTAGCTTGTCTGAAGTGCAAATAAGAGATTAACAATAGTGTACTCTTTCAGCATGTGTATATTAATGCTTTAAGGACATGATCACAACAAAAAAAAAATGTGTCTGTTTTCTGAGCAACCAGTTTCAGGGCTCAGTCTGTTCTCTCTTCAAATACACATTGCAACCTAATAAGCACTTGAGTGGTGACTGTTGGGATATCTTTTATGATAAATGAAAACCTAATACCGGTATGTTCTTTGTTCCTTGATATTATTAGAAACTCATTTTTGGAGCTGAAAGATCTGTATCATGCCGTTTTCTTACACTTGGTTATCGAAGGCTCGCCTCTACTTGCCATCTTCTACAGAATGCTAGTATCTGGAAATAACCAAGACACGTTTGGACGGGTTATATACGTACAACATGACAGAGTGTTTAAAATGACTGGCAAGAAAGGCCTTTTTTCACTCTTTTAAACTTCAGTTACATTTTAAAAGTAGTGACAACCAAAGCTTTAAAAGCATGATTTTACCTGTCATTCTCATAATTCCTTTATTGTTTTTGATCTTGATATTTTTGGTATCCAGACTAATATTTAATTCTCTCATGACATTTTTTTTTACCAGCTTTTGGTCCTTCAAATTACAGTTACAATGCCAATAAACACAGGTTTTAATGTAGTTAAACTGGGCTGCCTCACACATTGCCATAATTTAGAAAATCTTGCATGGCCAGGCCAGCAGTTAAAATCCCTGGACCTCATCAATCTCCTGACACCCTAGGGCTGGCAGGTTCTGTAGAGATGAAGGGAATGCTCTGCAGCAGGATGACCTTACTAGAGTCTAAAACTGCTCCCCCCCCCTGCTGTCTGGACACTGCAACTCCCACACCACTTGTCAAAAAACAAGGAGCAGCAGCACTGACCCCACCATGCCCTGGCTGATTTCTCCCACATGAGCTACTCATCACCATCACCACCAAAAGACAGTGGCTCTTTGTAAAGAAGCATACTGTAGGGATGCCTCAAAAGGCCAAACAAGATAAATATCTTCAACCGTCATATTTATGCCCCCTTGAATGGATGTCTCTCAGCTACGACCTTGCTTACCTAGAAAGACGGTTTAACTATTCATTACACTCAGGGACAGGAAAAATATATTTTGTACCATCTTTAAAAGCACAAAAGTTCCTGTCAAAGCTCCATGGTTTGTTATGAAACAGTTTAATGTACAATACTAAAAAACAAAAAACCTAAGAACACTTTTACATACATTTTCTGAGTTGGCTAGTTTGGCAGAATTAACTTGTTTATTTTCCTTCCACACACAAAATGCAATCTTTATAAGTGTGTCTTTTTTTAAAGTTGAATAAAACTTAAATGCACTTCTCTGTCCACCTACTCTTTAACAATCTAAAACTCTTAAACCCGCTCTATCACAAACCTCATTCATATATATATATATATATATATATATATATATATATATATATATATATATATATATATATATATATATATATATATATATATACGCTCTTCAAAGTTGATGTACAAATATTTTACTCCAGTGTAGAAAGTGAAGGAAGTTTTTAAAGGGTGTGTGGCAGGGCAGGGCCCTGCTTGTAAATAGTGTTTTTTTGGTGTTTTGGTGGTGGTTGGCAGGGGTGGGGTTAATTCCTGTCCCTGCCAAAAGCATGTGAGAATGTGGCTGCTCTTAATTGAACAATTGGTGCTAATTGGGAGCAGCCACATCCTATAAATGGAGAGTACAGGGCTCTCTTATCTGAAGCAGCAGAGAGGAGCTGCAACTGGCTGTGGTTGAGACGGAAAGATTCTAGTTGGGGATCTCAAGCACAATAGAAAGAAAGAAAGAAACGCTGATGTACAGGTAAGTAAGCTGGACTGAGTTGAGTGGGGGATGGAGGGGGGTGATGCTGGGACGCCAGAATCACCATCTAGCCCTCTTGAGGTGTCGTGGGCTAGTTGACGAAACACCGAGGATGGAAGGTGTCCACTTGAAGACCCCAGAGATGTACCCTACTTAGCTCAGTCCAGAGGGTTTTCATGCTGATGCGCTGGGGAGACCGCACTGTGGTTGATCCCCGGAGCCAGCGTCGCAGTCATTGTGTGTGTTGATGCGCTAGGGAGGCAAATAAGCTGATCCCTGGAGCCAGCATTACACTTCAGCCATCAACACCGGCAGAAGGATATCTACATCATCATATGGAAGGAAACGCAAATGGATGGAGACACAGATGGATCACATTAGTTTACTGTAAAGCTACGTCTTAGTTAGTGCTTATCTTGGCGAGAGCCGAGTTCAAATCAGCATGAAGTTTTAACATCTACTCTCGTGTAATGGAAATCATTAGGGAGAGAGAGTTGGTGAGTGAACACTGTGTTGGTTGGTTGGTTGATTTATATGTATAGTGGTCAGTGAAGGCCCAGCCTGACATTAGTGTTTTTGTTTAACTGTTTACTTTGGCCCTTGTGCCCTTTTGTTTCAGTTTAGTTTGGGTTATTTTTGATTTTGTTTATTTGTAAACTAAACTTGCGCATCAGTGCTTAAACGGCAGCTTCTCTGTGCCTGAGTCTCCTTCCCTGCCGGTAACATCTGGGCCCACAGCGCTATCCTGTCACAGGCTGATAAAAACTATAGGTAGACATCAATCCTGTTCTCAGATCTCAAGCAACTAGATTTTGAAGTTCATTACATTGATTCCTCTGCATCCATGTTATTATGATAGACTAGACCAATGGAAATTAACTGTTTGTCCACTGTTAGTCTTACATAGCAAGGTATTACATTATTTAATAAAGCAAAAAAAAAAAATCACAGTAACAACCTATGTGAAATATTAATGGTCACTCTCCCTTGAATACATGCAAAAGAGCACTATGAACACACATTCTTTATATTTTAAAATTGTGTTTATGATTCAATCCAATATGTACAGCTTGTATAGTTTCAGAAATGCACTGTTTTTAATAATCTGACTGTAAAGAATCAGATAAAATCAACTTTATATACTTTCATGGATATATAAAAAAAGCATATAGTCACCCATAACCCGATTAATCACTCTGAGTCCATGTAAACCTAGCAATTAAAAAAAAAAAATCTTGTTGCTCTGCTGCAGCTTCTGTTCTGTACTTGCATTGGGAACATGGGAATATTCACACTATAAATTACTAGCGCATCTGTATTTATTAGTTACTATCACCACTGAAAATGGCAACATGTGTACTAATATATATTAATACAAGGTATCAATAAGGTGACTATTGTATATGTTCCTTGCATTTGGGTCTATTCCCTGTGAAGATGCAGCTTTTATATACAGTATTATAAAATATGTCAGGGATGCTATTTGCAAAACAAGTTAATCAGTCATGTGAGGAACAGACCCCTTGACACAAAAGTGTGCAGTTTATCGCCATTTGCATGTTACATGTAACAATATTTATAAAAACTATACAGTGGAATGTAATTTGTATAAATTTATCATAAATTACTGGACCAAGGGGGACTAACAATGCTTGGAATTTGTTTTTTAAAGCACTTTTTGAATAATATTAGGACCAGATCATATACTCATCTATACAGCTTAATTGTCTGTGCTGCCTTTTATCACTTGCTAGCAAACCACATTTTTCACTGTTTTGAAACGTATCTTGCCTATGCTTCATAATACTTATAAGATGTGTTTGTTACTGCCCAGAGGTATTTTTCCTGCACTCTTGGGGCTATTATGTTTTCTGTATGCATTTAGCTTTTGCACCCATTATAGGTCCAATTCACACAGTAAAGGTTATCTTATATATATTGCTTTCTTGGACACCTTTAGATATAATATATATATATAAAATATATTATAGTACTGTATATGAACTAAACAGTTGAAGTGAGCTGTTACGCTCATGATGTAATGGAGAAAACTACTACCTTCAAAAGACTGTCCCTTTTAGTTATATTTAATTGAATTTCAGGAGGATTTTGTCTGAAGCAAGACAAAAAACAATTAGGAAAGGTAATTCAGCAGCTCAGTTGTGAAAGCGCTTAAAGTAGCAAGAAATGGTTCTCTCAAGCCAAGCCACCACAACACAAAAAGGACACATTATCTCTCTGTTGACCCAGATGTGACTGTTGTAAAATAAGGGCTGCCCCAGGCATGTCACTGGTCACGTCAAACCCCTGATATACAAAGACTTCAGAAACAAGCTATAATAAAAGCTCTTGCCCTTCCAGTCTAAATCGGTTAGGCTTCAACTTTAAACTTAAAATAGTACGCAAATAAACAACCAGGCTGCCCACACCAGCCAGAAGTGGAGTCATATTAATTACAGATTATGGTTCATGTATGATCCTTCCACAAGAACAGACCAAACTAGAGATTTCATTTCCACTAGCCCTCTCAACAAAGGTGTCCAGTCACATGAAACTTAATCTTTAACTTTTAAAAACTAACCTTTCACCTCTTGCTTAATCTCTAAAGGGCAGGTCTGGATAGGTTTGAAGTAGGGTCCATCCCAAAAGGCTATGTTGACAATGTGTGTGCCCATGTGTATTAATAATACACAAAGAAATAGCACAGTGCAAGGGTCACTTTAACACAAAACATAGAGACCACTAGACATAACACAGACTCTTTTTGTTTTAAACTCAACCATTGTGTTTGGCAGTCCCAGCTTCCCTCCTGAAAAAATATCTGAGACAAAATTTTCAGCTGCCCTATTTGATTAGTACCTTTTCAAAAATGACTTGTCCTTTTTTCCGAGTGCACCAGTAATTAACCTCTGCAGACCTATCCAGCTCCTAAAGTTAAGGAAGAAAAGCTGTTCACCTTATAGATGGAAATAGCCTTACCTCAAAGAAGGCTATTTATTTTTCAAGGATTTATTATGCAGGATTCTGGACGTTTCATTTTCCCCGTAATTTGTGTCCGATAGAGTCATGTTTATGCCATTAAAGAATGTGGCTGGGTTTTTGTCTTTTATTTTCCAGTTAGCATTTTTCCTGGAAATGACAAACAAAATGCACAAGCAGGCATATCTCGATTTCTGGTGCTTTAAGTTTCAAAGATATTTTTTTAATTTTCTTTTAAAGCCCCAAAACGTTGTGAGTGAGATATTGGAGATTCATAAATATTCTGGAACGCAAGCTGTGAGACTAGTCCAGAAATGGAATAGTGTAGTGTATGCGGTCAACCTGAAACCTGTCTAACTACAACTATGAACCCTTGCACAATGCTGAAGCAACACAACTTCTTCAAGTAGGGGTGAGGGGGAAAGCAGCGTTTCAAAACTTTCACTGGTAAGAGCAGCCAGAGGCTTTACATCAAGCTGTAAAAGCTTTTATCTTAAGAAAACACACTACACCTGAACGAAAGAGAGGCCTGGTTTATAAAAAAAACAAAAAAACACATTAATACCCAGATTAAGTCCAAAGTCACACATTTCATATTTGTTCTGTGGTTGGCATTTGGGGTCTTTTGCCAAGTAACCCTTGCACCCTTAAGCTGTAAGTGCTCAAGTTATCCAGAGCCTCGCCCAAAAAGAATTAGAATCTTTTTGTCAGTCTTCCAGCTGGAACGACTGCTGGGGAAATATTAGTATCTAATCCCTTTTATTTCTGAAACAATATAGTTTTCCACATCTCTGATAAGAAAAATAAAAAGGAGACCAATATTTTTTCCTTTAGACTAATACTACAACCTTTAAACTCTGAAACAGGACAGAAAGCAGACATAACCCCTTGTAGACCCTACTATCTCAGCTGTCCACACCTTACATTCCAGGTTCCCCTTCCCCCTATAGACTTTAACCTCAGATGTTTGACAAACAGCTAGGTCCAGGGCAAGGGCAGCAATTAGACTGTCACAACACTCTTTTAAAAAAAAAAAAAAAAAAGTAGAAGAAACACAAGATGACCAGTCAAGGCCAGAAAGACAGATAAGCTTGCGAACTTGCATCCTAAAGCAAAGATTCAAACAGCTAGATAGTCAGTTCAGTGTGAAGCATTTGGCTGGTTTACTTTCTTTTCTGTTCTCCACCCATTAAAGTACCCAAGGCCAAACCTTCACCAAGAAGGTAGTACTTCAAGTATCTTACAAAAAAAACCCTGTCTACACAATTAGAATGCATTGTTTTAGTAGCAGCACTTTCTAACTTTCAAGCACCTACATTATATTGGCACAAAGACAATGGGCCTCATTCACTATACAGCGGTAACGTGTACACCTGCTGTATTCATTAACCAGTGGCAGCCAACCTAGTGCATGGAAAAAAGCACATTGAAAAAGTACCGCGTTCACGTATTTTAAATATAATGAATAATGGTAATGTGTGGAAATGTATGCCGATTACATCACAAAATACCATGAGGGAGGTATTTGACATGCAAACCATATTCACTTAAGGGTGCTAACTTTACTAGGTGTACTGCTTATTGAAACCAGGCGGTATCACAGAACCAGGAGAAGAGCTGCACAGGAGAGCGAGAAGAGTCAGGGAGAGAGTACTGTACAGTGGAACATCGCATATCCGACCGTCACATAATAGCCCTGATCAATTAACTGCCTCTAAATAAATAAATAAATATTAAAAGTAGGCTACGAGAGTAATGGCATTGGCAGCAAATGCAGCTTCCACGATGGAAACAGAAAGAAAGCGTTACAGCAATCAGCCTTTTGGTGCGTTCCTCTTTAAGAGAGGTGGGCTGTGTGCGTGTGTCAGTCAGCTGCGTGTAGCAGTGACGTTTCAATACACCAGTCGAGAAAGTTTTTTTCTGTGCAATGTGTTTATATGATGGAGCGCAGCCTGTAGTAGCTTTTAAATGTATTTGAATTAAAGCAAGCTTCATAAACGCAATGCTTATTGGCCATTTGTTAAAAAACCGAGCTGCTTATCGGCTGTTGGCAATATCAAAAAAGAGCGCAAACTACTGTGACAGAGATATTAAGAAAGCAGAACCAGGGAGGCAGGGACTTCTACAGTTAAGAAAGAAGCCATAAGTTGTAGGTCACTGTACATTTACCGTTTGTTTTGTATTTTTATTTTAAAAAAAGCTTTGCGTGGAGATGGCTTATAGCAAACCGTATAGCAACACTGTGTATTTGTAGCCTAATCTTGTTTACGTTTCCTTACTTCTAAAGCAAAAAATGTCCCCATGTTTGAAGCAGTTTGCGTGTTGTTTTTGTTCACTAACCTATTTATGGATGTGTAAATGCTTTTTGTATAAATGTTCGCAAATCCGACTTTTTCACATATCCACCTATACCCCAGTCCATAGGGAGTTGGATATGCGACGTTGTACTGTATTTCGGACCAGGCAGATGTTGCACGTGCCCTTTGGTGTTTCAGTGCCCTTGGTGCATAACAGCCTCTGTGCTTCGGTGCCCTCGTGCTTAGATGCTCAGTGCCTCAGTGCTTCGGCTCCCCTGGTGCCCTTGGTGCATGTGCCCTCGGTGCTCACCGCCCTCGGTGCCTCAGAGTCTCTGTGCTTCAGCGCCCTCAGTGCTTAGATGTTCCGTGCCTCGGTGCTTTGATGCCCCAGCACGTCAGTAACCAACTGCACTCGGTGCCCCAATACTTTGATGCACCAGTGCTGTATTCTCACATTGCTCAGTGCTTTGGTGCCTTTCAGAGCCTCAGAGCCTCGGTGCACTTGGTGCCCTCACTCCCTCTGTGTTTTGGCTCCTTGGTGCCTTAGAGCCTACCTGCACTCAGTGTCCTCGGTGCTTCTGCACCCTTGGTGCCTGAGTGCTTCAATATTTGGTCAGCTTCAGTGCCCTCACTGCTTCGGCGCCTGTATACACCAGTGCTCCATTCGTTAATGCCCTCCGGTGTTACAGTGCCCTCGGGGCCATAGAGGCATTAAGCATGGCTAAATTCCATGCTTGCACGTCCTGCAAAGTGAAGCTTCCTCTGTGTCCGGTGCCTGGGCATGCAGCAGGCCTCCTCTGCCCTTGAGATGTTCTGCACTATTTGTACAGCGTTCCAGCCGTGGGTTCTATGCTGGAGGCTTGATAAGTTTTATGGGCGCAACATGGCTAGCACGGCTGAGCTGTCCGTGGTGCTGGTAGCCCCTCCCTCCCCCTCCTCAATCTGTTCCTGAGTCCTTCGCAGACCATTCCCAGCACTCAGTCTCCTACATGGAGTGCTAAGCAGGCCAAGTACTCGAGACAGGCACAGGATATTACAGACTTGAAAAACCAAATGGCCCAAGTCCTTGAGTATTTGGCCAGGCAGCAGGCTCAAGCCTCTGCCCCAGCTCAGCTGATAACACCAGCCCTGGAGCTGACCCCGCCTGCACCAGAGCTGGATGTCAACATAGCTGACGAGGACCAAGATGCGATTTTGATCGCGGCCTCAATGGAAAGTGGTTCCCTCCATCAGGAGGAGGAGGAGCTGATCTTTAAGACGAGCGCAAGCTCAGAGATAACCTCTGACGCTGGGTTTTTCCCTATCCCAAACTCGATACCTTAGAAGGTACCTTGAAAGGCAGTGCCTGAACAGCGGCGATTGGTTTTTAACATTCAGCCTCCTATCCCCCACCCCCAGCACTTTCCAGTGTTCCCGGACTTCTTAGAAGAAGTACGGTCCACTTAGAACCACCCAGCCTTGACGCAGAGCGTGCTTAAACAGGTAGCCACACTTGCTTCCTTGGAAGGTCCGGGGACACTGGGCTTGGCGGAATTTCCACGAGTGGATTCGACCATCGTGGCCTTGGTATGAGCCCCTCCTGTAGGGGGTCCACCTAAAGACCCTGCATGCCCTAATGGTCAATGCAGGGTAACGGAGACCCACTTAAAGAAAGCATATGCGACAGAAATGCAAGTCACACGTCTGGCCAATACGGCAGGCCTCTTGATGGTGTCCCTACCTGAACTGGTGACTTCAGAGCTGGTTTTGAGTACGCTGCTGCAGATCTCCGGCTTCCAAGGACAAGCCCTGGGCCGGAGCCTGGCAAGCCTCATGGTAGCTTGCAGGCAGCTTTGGCTGTCCCAAGCGAGGGTCCCTGATGAGAACAAGTCAGCGTTGCTTGATGCGCCAATATCCCCTGGCCATACTTTTGGACCAGCGGTAGAGGAATTGCTGCAGCGCTCCCACCGAGAACGCGAGATGTCTCGGCAGATAGTCTCAATGATCCCCTCCCATATTCTGGTACGGGAGAGAACGTATTCTGTTTCCGATCCCCACTGCCCTCTCGAAGCAACAGCTGTCTCACTGGATTGTGGACAAAGTTTTGACTGCATATACTAATGCCGGCCTACCCCCACCAGGGCAGGTAGCCGTGCACTCTACCCGAGAAGTGGCTACGTCATGGGCCCTCTTTAGAGGAGACTCATTGACTGATATATGTACGGCAGCTAGCTGGGCTACTAGCTGGGAAGTTATACTATGGAAAATTGAAATAAACAGACAGAAAAACAATAACATTTCAGCCAACTTTAAAATAATAGCTATTTGTATGCTTATTTATTGTTGTCTACGGCCAAAATTGCACCGTTTGGTCCAATACATCTAACTGTATCCAAACATTATTACATGAGAGGTTTTACGCTGTACAGTATGTATTTCATATTTGTTCAGTTCAGCAGTGTCTAGGTAAGTGACGTTGATTTAAGCATTTCACCTTTTCCATTTATAATAGTGCTTTAGTCATCATCCAGTAAAAGAGGATGACAGTTCTATTAAAATACGCACAAAGAATAGCTGTTACACAGTCTCATATACTTCATTTAGTTTTTTTTTTTCACATCAGCCAAAGTGAGATTAAGACAATAGAAACACGTCAGGTGTACAAGGCTTATATACTTATATACGATTAAAAATGGATGAATGGACAAACAAATCCTGAAGCACTTGCAGTCAGCACACCACTTTTATGTTGTGCACATGGCCACCTTTGAGCAACGTTAAGGGCAGATTATTAGGCTAACTATTGTTTTAGAAATTGATTACCCATTCCTAATAATTATTGTAGATAGCATGCTCGCTACCCTCATCATTACATTTGCAGGGGAGGTAGGGGAGGAAGGGAAGGGGGGCAAGTGTTGTTCATGCAGTAATGAGGTGTGTGTTAAAATGAAGGGAATTTAATGGGATTTAATGTAGTTGACAGTCAAGGTGGAGTAGCTTCATCAGTGGTATCCTCACACCATAAAACCTCCAATACGAGATGAGTGTGGATGCTTGCGGTTTGAAGAGGCTTTTTACATAACTCTATAAAAAGGTTGACCAGTGTCATGTAAACACAGATGGGTAAGTGGCGTGAGCGATGACCATAAACTACATATATACACAGTCTGACTGGAATAGTTGTACTGCGAGTACGTACATTGAAAATGTCTATACAAAACATTTCAGAAATCACAGGCACATACCCTATGATCGTTTTTCAAACCACCTCACTTCACAAATTCAGCTTTTAAAACAGGAGGTTGGGAAACATTTTTTTTACTGGAATTGTTGGTAAGCATGGTAACTAATGTTAAAAATGTGAAATTGTTTCTTGAGGTGTTCTCTTTAATTTTATTTAGCTCACTCAAGAGCTGATTCCCCAATTTCAGTTTAAGCTGTGGCTGCAGTAGTCAAATTATAGACTACAAAGCTAAACTACAGAATATGTAATTTTGTGAGAACAGATCGGACCAGCCTGGACAATCCAATTTGAGGGGGGAAAAAAACCACCTGTCCTTCTCTGGAACACGTATCTTTTTGTTTTCTCGCAGGAACTCTTCTTAGAAAATATCTATTTTCATTGCTAATTAACAGAAATCCCAGTCTATATTGATAACACAAGTTCAGTGTTCATTTGTAAACAAAATAGCATCTCTCAGTATATACTTGTATATAACTTTATTGCAGATGTAGTTATAGTTTTGTTTTAGCCGCACATTAAGGATATTATGAATAAAATGGCAATAAATATTGCCTGTGTAATACCTAAACTATATTACAAAAGTCACCTCTATTATCCAATAATGCCCTCAGACTTTTGTAACCCTCAGGCTCTAGTTCATGATCTAATACTGAAAGTCGGGCACTGTTTGCATAATAGATACTGTATATGTATATATCAGCCTGTCCTGTACAATGTATTGCTACTGTAATAGATATAATACAGAATTATAATATAATTTTCAAACTTGCATGTGCATGGTTCTTGCAGAGTAGTGTAATTCACTTTTTCTTATTGTTAAATTAAAGACTTCTGTGTAGTTCAGATTTTCATATTTTTTTTCTCCATTGCTAAGGGGACCTGAATAAAGAAAACCACAAAACCAGCTTACTTTCTTAGTGTTGCTAAATCATCAGAACAGGATCTGGTATGCACCACTTGACATTCGATCCAAATAAGAAACCAGTGAGACAAGCCTTCCAATTTTACAAGGCATTGGAGACTTACTTTATTTTAGTTTACAACAGGATCTTAATAGCTGAGCAAGATTATATTACTTGAATATTGTTCAATAATAACATTAAAAAAAGATTATTGGGGCAGTGGGTCATGCTTTATATATATATATATATATATATATATATATATATATATATATATATATATATATATATATATATATATATATATAATTTAATGTTATAGAACGCAACGGTGGTTGACACATTATACTTTCTGTATAAATCTGTTGCTGGTACTCGTAAACTTGTAAAGGCCTCAATGGTTCACAGTTTTATAACAATTAATTAATTTATCACAATGTTAGAAAAATTCCACTGACTTGTTTTATTATTTTCTTACATTGTTCAGGGTACAGCAGTTAGCATTGTTAACAAGGAATTATGTAGCAATGTGGTTATCCTAATAAAAGTTCATGTTTGAATATCCAATTGTGGTTTCTAAATATTCACAAGTAATATGCATCATGCAAACTAAACAGATAAAACCAGATCATGCCAATACTGTGGGATATATATATTTTTCTTTAAAATAAATTCATAAGGAATTTGTTCATCACAAACTGAGAAATAAACAATTAATTCTGTATTTGTGACTGTAGCATTGGAACTAACAGCCTTAAATCAAAGCACTTTAAAAGTAGAACAAACAATAACTCTTTTGATCTTTTAACTAAAATATTTTGCATATGCCAGTCTGGCTCTGGAAATAAAATAAATAAAATGTATGTTTTAAATGCGACCTCTAATTTCATTTGTAATACTGTTCATTCTGACGCAAATGAGTCCAGCAAATGCCTGTCCCATAGGTGCTGAACAACACAATAAAGTTTCTATATAATGAAGGTTGCGATGATTTCATTGCTTGTGAAAGGTGTCAGACTGGAGGGGTTTTCAACAGAACAGGTATAAGCAGCTACAGCGTGACCTTCTCAATGCCAAAAATGTGCCCCATCCCTGTCCTGGAGCCAAAACAACCTTCGGGCTGGACGAGAAGGGCGTTCAGTCTCCATTGCTCTGTGTGGTTGACTGCCAACAAAAACATCAATTAGTGCCAACTGTAATTGTGATTTTGCAACAGGGACCCACCGGACAGAAAGAAAGACCACCAGGGTTTATTTTATTTGGATGGCCCAAAATTATTTTCCATGTCTAACAACTTTGAATTAAAGCTAGTGACCCAGTTCACCAAGCAGGATGGTATATAGGCAAGAAAAATAATGTAGTTATCAATGCACATGAAAGAATCTGCATGCCAAGGGAGTAGTGTTGAATAAGGACCCAGAGTCAGCGAGATGTATACTTTAATTTTTTTATTAATTTTTTCAATAAAGGGACAAAATGGGTGTGTGAACAGGATAATGCAGACAACTGCCAAAAAACACAGACAGTGGTTTCTCCAATAGAACTCAACATAGACCAGAAACAAATACAACAAAAAGAGCCAGGTTGTCATGACCTTTGGTCATCTTTAAAATAAAAAAAAATAAAAAATAAAAATAACCAAAAAAAAAAAAAATCCATTTCAGTACGTCCGTTTTGAACAGAGCACATAAGTAATAATAAATAGCGACTCCCATAGTAAAAGATAAAGTTCAAGTTCAAGTTACAACAAACAGCTTTCATAACAGGAATAGAAAAGGCTGATAACAAAATATTCTGCATTGCCATTTACAAAAAAGTATTAACTCAACCGGTCTTTTCCTTTTTTTATTTTTGAAATATGCTTTGCATATGAAATTCTTTCCCAATCTAAATATAAAGCACCATTTAATTTTTGGCAATGAAAAAAAACCAACAACCACAAAAAAACTGCAAAAACCTTTTTTAAATTTTTTAAATTTTTTTATTTTTTACTGCATATGAATTTTGTTTTCTTTCTTAAGATGCTGGAATGTAGTAGGGTGAGAGAAGTTAAAGGACAAAAAGCACACTACAGAACAAACCAACATTAGCTTGCAGTACTGCATACACAGTGGCAGCAGGAGAGAAAAGAAATAAAGATATGTACAACCACCTGTTTCAGCTATTGGTGCGACATTCTGAGAGTACTCCTTTAAGAGACCATTAGATGGCTCCTTGTCTATACAATGCCACACTGGTTTTTATTTTTTGAAACATACAAATAATTTTCACTATATTATCCTGCCAAATTAAAAAAATATACCTGTGGCAGCCTGTCTTTTTCCACTACCAAAAAAGGTACACTGATACCTTTTATGAGAACAAGCAACAGTTAAAAATACAAGCCTCAATATAAATACTATAGTGCCTACACTAGGTGAACATTTAATTCAAATACCATTCTAGAAATACAGAATAAAGTAGAGACCATAAATGTGTTTTAGCATAGGAATCAACATGAGTGTGCATTTTCCTATATTTAAGTTTGTGTGTGTGTGTGTATATATATCTCTTAAATCTTTCCCCAATCCAAGTTTTATTTAACCTGAAGAGCCATAAATAGCCAAAGGCAAAGAATATCCACTACCGTTATTTTTTTTTATTTTGTTGCTGTTTTTTTTAATTGTGATCAAGTCTTGAACACCACCAAGACAATAAAGTAATTACATACAGTTCCCCTACAGATAATGAAGTGTTCTTTTAAAAAAAACTCTAATATTTATATTTTAAAAAAAATGTGTACACAAAAATCCTTGCACCATAAGTAGCGAGTACGATCATTCATTTACAGAAGGGTACTTTCCCCCCCCCATTCACAGCACTGCTACATTGTGCCAAGTAGTTGGGCTTACTAGGCTAGGAAATGGCTGGCAACGTTCTCTCTCTCTCTCTGATGCTTAACAATGAGATCAGATTCATTTGTCAACATTATAGCAAGTTTTCCCTTAAGTGTATACCTGTAAACTGGGAAAATTGTACAGTGCACTTAATTGTCCTATATATGAGCAGTCTTATTTTATACTCAAGCCCTGTACCTCTGATTGAAGAAAAAGATACAGTCATCACAGGCAGAGTGTCAAGTGCTATTTGAATACCAACTAGGGTGGATGCTAGCTTAATAATAACAAGAAGAAAAATGTCAACAGAAATAGCACACAGTGTATGAAAAATGTAAAAAAAAAATAAAAAATTAGGGAGCACAGGCATATATACTGCAGCTCATGTGAATGAAATTATTTTTAGGATTTCAATGCGTATATAGGCAATTCATAGTTAATCATCACTACAAGGACTGGCAAGTGAACTTTAAACGCTTCTTTCACAAAAAAAAAGGTCTGGTGTCCCAACCTCCCCTTCAGTATCTGTAATTCAGTTTTGTTAAATTCTAATAAAAATTAAAATGCCCTGTTTAAGTAATACTGCTATATATATATATATATATATATATATATATATATATATATATATATATATATATATATATATATATACACACACACAAGCTTAATTGGGAAATATCAATTATGTAAATTACAGTACCAAATCCTATGGTACAAAAAGTACAAAAAAAAACAACACACCGTTTAGCATTTATAATGCTAGTAAACATATTCATAATAGAAATATGATAGGTAGCTAAATGATGATTAACTATAAATTTTTATTTACGTAATTAATTTATTCTCTTTCGTAGTCACAGTTGACCACAGCAGACAGGTGCTTGATGCAAGAACCTTAATTAGAATCGTAAAAGACCCACTTCCAGTATCTAGCTGAGACTCCACGCTTACAACAAATGGGAAGATTAACCAATGCAGTTTCAACAGATCCAAGGCACTCAGATTATTTTTTTAACCAAATGATAGTACAAATTTAATTTTAAATTTCTTTCTCTTTTTTTTTATAAATTCAAGGCTGTCACTTTGCTTTTTTCCTTAAATAACCCAATTCATATTTTTAACCCCTTTTGGACAGAATATCTTTTACAAAGACATGTTAAGTGCGATTCCTAGCCTGTCCAGAGAGGGTTAAGCAAAAGGCTGTATTCCTCCATGTTACAAAACAAAACTGTACATGATATGTATTACAGAATGTATGCAGCATGTTTTTTTTTTTTTTTTTAGTAAAAAATAACAAGGAAACAGCAACACATTTACTCAACAACTAACCATCCAGGGAAATGTTTTTTTTTTTTAAATTAGCCAAAAATACCATACATGCCGTCTAATAAAAAAAAAAGAATACACAACATGTAAATTATTGCACAAGAGAAAGGCTTGAAGTTTGCGTAAATGCAATAGTATTGCCCTGATACAGATCATGCATTCAACGGTAAATTAAACGAGGTGTGCTGGTGACAAGCACGTTTTCTTACATCCTTAACTTCCATTGTTGCAATCACAAGGGACTACCAAAAAGGGAAATCTACAGGGAACACGATGGGGTGGTTGGGGTAATTGTTACATCTCTATTCAGTTTTTATATCGTTATTCAAGGCGCGATCACTGTGCCACTTTTTCATGTGTTTCTCCAGGGTACTGTACACACTAAAAGGCATATGACAGATTTCACATTTGTAAACGTCCTTTCCCACTTGGCCATGCGTTTTCATGTGCCGGGTAAGTTTGCTACTCTGGGCGCAGGCGTAATTACAGAGGTCACATTTGTACGGCCTCTCCCCTGTATGGCTCCTGCGGTGAACCGTAAGGTTACTGCAGTTTTTGAAAACTTTGCCACAGTACTCGCATGTGTCGCTGCGGCGGCCCTCCTTAGAGCTGGGCCTTCCGGGGCCACCGAGGTGTGGCGTGCTTCCCCCACTCCCAGTACCACTTCGACCCGAGACCCCTCCGTCCATCTCGCCAGGAGGAGTAGAAAAGCGTAAACTGCCATTCTCGGAGGAGTGCTCCGAGGAAGAGGCAAAAGGCGATTGTCTGGAGTCTCCGAAGTTCAGAAAGGGGTCTTTCAGCTGCCTGGAGGCAGCGTAGCCAGCCAACCACTGGGAATAAACGTTCTCTGTGTTGGGGATGGCTGTGTTAGGCAGGTCAAAGTCCTTCTCTGTTTTAATGCGTTTAGAAAAAGGGCTCAGGGAGCTGGGGCTACCCAGCAGCAGCTTCTTGGACAGGCCCACTGAGGCCGACTCACTTGGAGAAGAGCCCCTGCCATTGATGGCAGAGCCATTGTCCATCCGGTCTGACTCCCCGACCACAGAGTCCTCATCACACATGTCTCTGTGGGCGTCGATCTCTGAGGACAGCAGCCTGCGCTTGTGTTGCTGGAATGCCTCGCTGTAGTGCTGCATGCTCGCTGCCATGCCCATGCCCTGCATGACCTCTGGCAGTGAGTGCGGGATCCCTTCCTCCCCCCTGCTGTTCTCGTGGTGGTGGGATGCTTCCATGCTGAGGCTGAAGTGGTAGTTGTTTCCTCCCCCCTCGTTCTCCATCAGCTCCTCCTCTTCCTCCTCTTCCTCTTCCTCATCCTCCTCCTCTTCCTCCTCTTCTTCCTCCTCCTCCTCCCCGTTCTCAGGGATCATACAGCCGTGGTCATTCTCACTCTTGAACTTGGCAACCACCAACTTGAGGGCGCTGCTGGCGTTGCCCACCAGATCGCTAGTACCTGGCTCAGGAGAACTGGCTGTGGACAGGCCATCGTCAGACTTGACCGTCATGGGCGAGGACTTGTGCATGTGGGTCTTCATGTGGCGCTTTAGCTTACTGGCCTGGGTGCAGGCGTGATCACACAAGTGGCACTTGTAAGGTTTTTCCCCTGTGTGGCTCCGTCGGTGAACAATAAGATTGCTCTGGAACTTAAAAGTTTTGCCACAGAACTCACACGACTTGGCCTTTAAGGACATCTGCTGTTGTTGCTGGCTGGGAGTTGATGGGGTACCGGCTGGCGACTGCAAGGTTGGGAGTGGTGGAGTGGCCAAAAAGGGGGACTTTCCACCAGACTGGAATGGTGGTTGTAACAGCCTTTGCATAGGGCTGGGCCGGCTGGGTGACAGGGGCGGCGTGGACCCTGTGGTGTTTCCAGCCAGCTCCCGCAACCTCCGGGAAAAATCCATGGCTGGTGGATCAATTGCCATGGAGTTGAGCCTTAGCACCCTATCAAAGGCACTCGGGTGATGTGTCGCTAGAGCCATGTCCTCGGCACTCAGGTGCTGCTCCATGCGGTGAGGGTCCAGGTGGTGCCGGGGAGGGGGACTGAAGAGCGGGGGTGTGGGTGGGAAGCGGCCCTCCCGCATGTTAGGTGCTTCTCGTGAAGAAACAGAGCTGGGTATCCGCAGCAGATTAAAAGGACTGTTGTCGGCGAGGTGGATCCCGTGGAGAGGGGGCTGGGAGGTGCACTCGGCACCCAGTCCTGAAGGGATGCCCACGCGGGGGGTGAGGGGGCTGCCATGCTCACTCTCCAGGTAAATCCTGAACCCATGGGTGTTTTGTGCGTGCTGGAGGAGGAACCATGCACTAGTGAATGGATGTTTACAGGTTGTGCAAGTATAACTGCTGGGCTCATCTTTGCCTGCAAAAGAGAAAGAAGAAAGACCAACATGAGTCTCCAGACCCAACTTGCTGCCTTTTTTTTCTTTGAATAACTCCAGTAGAGATATCAACTATTGCCATCTTTGATGGGTGTTTTGTAGAACTTTCCAAGGTTGAAACTGCAGGACGATAAATTGGCAGTAGATAAGTCCTTGCTGCAGGTTCCAGTTGCAATTTACAACTGTAAATTGCATACAGTTTAGCTCCCTTTTTAACATATCTTTGTAATCCAGAATGATCTATGTTTAATACTGTATATTATAATACCATATATGAAGAGTATTTGTCTAACACTGCCTAGAATTGGGTCTTTTGAGAAGTTATAGAAATGCATACAGATAAACACATACCACACACACATTTTTAATCACTTACAGGTTTCAATATTTATCCTGTATGATGAATGCAACATGGGTACAGGAAATACTCTTCCTATCATACTAATGTAGGCCTCACATATTGACTTCAACCATGCACTACATTCAGCGCTGCAAACAAAAAGGATAGTTACCAACTGGATAATGTAAGTAAAGCACCAACTCACACACGACTGGAGCTGCAAACCAACACCAGGAAAGAAATTATTACCAGGTGTCCTGCTGGTTTGCATTTTGTATTTCAATCCAAACTTATGACCCAATTGAATAAGCTATCTAATGGATGAATAACTTGTCCTTTTTCTTATAGATGTTCAAGGCATGGCTTTTTAGTAAATTAGTGCCATTTTGGTCGAAAGTGTGTTTAATAATTTAACACAGTTCAACGTTTCTGTTTATTAAAATCAATTATGCCTTTGTAAAAATAAAAATAAAACTAAAACGCTCTTGCTGAGTGCCAGCAAGAAAGAATGCATCGCAGTTAACTAGAACAAACAATGCTTACAATCGTGAAGGCAAAGAAACATTTAAAATGATAATTGAATGGTACTTCCAGGCTGACCTGTAATTTGGCTGACAATGCATTTGTAATCTCATTAAATGCACCCAACTCTTCCACAAACTCATTCACAAGATTAGCTAATAAACCTATCCAGAAATCAAGCTTTTAAACATTAAACAAATGAGAGGAAAATAAATAAAACTCTAAAAAAAAATACCACATTTTCAGATCTGAACAGAGATAAGCTTATTCACTTCATTCTCTCTAATGAGCACATCATCAGATGTGTTGCTCCGCATACATAAGGGTACAGAATACCACAACTGTGTTATGTGAACCCGGTTGTCTATGAGTTTGAAAACTGCACGGCTATTCACATCTCTTTTTGCAATACATGCAGCACAATTACAATGCCAGTAAATTAAACTATACTCGCTAGCAAGTTGACTTCTTGCACGTGATATTTTTTTACGTAAGTTTACATAAACAGGCACTGTACAGAAAGCAGCAGATTTGTCTAACTTCCTTTACTTCCTTTAACTGAATAGCATATCATATAAATTAAATTCCTTAAGAGAAAACTGATCAGACAGATACCTAACAAAATCTACTGGGTCAACCGGTTATGAAAAAGATGTTCAAATATTGGGCTTTTACAGACCCCCAGGAAACTTAACCCTACAATACAAAACTGGGATATAAACACAAAGTTCTTTCACCTGTCACTTACAAAATGCTTTCAGTTTACAGTATATAGATATACAGTAATGTGCCAAAACACAGCTCTTGGTTTTTGTTACATTATGAATTGTGTGTCTAGGCAGTTTTACATTTGATGTTGCAGATCATTTGCATCTTGTAAGGCTCTTGAGAATTTAAATTATTCATTATTATGTATTTAATAGGAATGCAACATAGTTTATACATAAATAAAATGTACTGCTAGATATCGGTAAGGAAATGATCAAAAAGCATGTTTTTTTCTGTTTCTATAAAAAACAAAATCAGAAGAGACTCTTAAACCCCACGAAAGATGCTACAGAACATGCTTTACCAGACTGTATTTGAGAATACAACAGCCATAAAGCTGAAGCTCACAATTTATCATTCTTTAAAGCTGGAAGTAAATAGTCACAATTTAGTAACTGTATTGTCTTTTTTCACAAGGAATGTCAGGATTAAATTGACATGACAATTTGAGTGGAAGTATTCCAATAGTTCAATCTAGCCATGTAAACCAGCTTTCTAAACTTCAGCATGGTGGTGGTTCCCCCTCCCCCCACCGATGCAGAGTCTATTTGCATACCTCAACCTCCTTTCATCAATATCATGCCTAAACTTGAGGGATTTGTTTAAAAAAAAAAATACAAAAACACACACCAACTATGTGAATGGAAATGAATGGAAACTACAACATATGTCAGGCAGAGCCTGACAAATCAAGCATGTATAAAACTATATGTCTTTGAAAAACTATTTATTTTGAAGGCTGCTGTCAAAATAGTTAGAAGAAAAAGAACATAGCTTGTACTAGACCTATGTAACGTGTTGTGTGATACACTGCCATTACGGATTCTGTTCTCGGTCGGTCCCTCTAAAACGGTTTGCGTCCAGCCTCCTCCCTGTTACACCTACAGGCCAACAAATCCATGGAATGGATATTTATTATTGAGCTGTGAGTATTTGCCTAAAACCTACAAGTTAGAATTATATTCTACAGCAATTTCAATTTGCGAATGCTATAAAACCAAGGGGATTGCTATCATATTAGAAACAGTCAGATTTACTGGAACACAATGGCATGCCAAGAGAATCGGATTTCATTTAGTGTATATGCAATGGATTTGATGCTGCCCTATATAAAACACTGACTTTCTCTCACCAGGCGCTGCATCTGCTTCTAGCTATACTTTGTACTTGAGGGGGTTCTGTCTAAAGTCTTCAGTATCCACCTAAACATTCAAGCAGACCACCCTGTTCATTTAAAAATGGTTGCATCTTTCCATACTCCCCTTTTTAAACAGTATGGAATAAACAGTAGAATCTCTGACTCATATCTATTTCCATTATTCTACAGTATTACACCATACATACACACACAATGTCAATCACAGGCAGACATGGTACCTAGCATGGCTAATTAAGTAAAATGATGCTGCATTCTTGGTTTTACAAACCCCCCTCCTCCTTTGTCACCCCAGATTTGTCATGACAATCTGGAGCAAAATCAAACAGCTGAAAAATATGTGCGGAATCAAAGCAGGAAAGAAAATCGAAAAAAAAAGAAAAAAAAAAGTAAATTATAGATCATTACAATCTGGAAAAATTACATTTAATTGTTGCCACCTGTACTGGGCTTAACCTACTACATTTTTTTCTATTATCATGCAAGAGGTATTTTTCTTTATTTTATAGATGTTCACAAAATGGGAGCTTGTATGGCAATAAATCAAAATGTATACAGCCCAAGCCACAGGATTCTTTGGTTTGAAAAATAAACAAATAATAAAAACAAACAACAACAACAACAACAACAACAACAACCTAGAGAGGATTCCCCTTCGTTAATAGTGAAATTAACTGCAGCTTTAAGTCTATCCTCCCTTTACAAAAAAAAAAAAAAATTGCTTTTAAGCATACAGTAGTAGAAAGGTGCCATTTGTATTGGCTATTGATGAACACAGTTTTGAAGGGCAGGTTAGTACAAAACCACATTTAAACTAGACCGAGTTCATTTGATTATACAGTGCCTGGCTTTCTGGAATATGTAATCCTCTTTTTCAGATGACATTTTAAATATCCAACTAGACAAATAATTGCAGGAATAATTGATAGTCTAGTCAGGCTGAAGGATTATTGATTGGCACAGTACTCAAAAATGTTCATATTTCAAACATTACATGGGAAATACTTAAATCTAGCTTTTGCTGACAAACTGATAAAATTAGATTTAATGACAACACAAGGCAGGCATTCCGGTAAACTTGTTTTATTATTATTATACTGTGCATATTTTAGAAATATGCAATTTAATATTGTGGAACATATTAAGGCAGAACCTAATTGATAAGAGCATGTGGTGTTATTTTAATTTAATTTCTTGGCCCCTTTATTCAAAAGGCCAGATTTCTGAAAATGAACATTTCTTGATGCCTGGTTTGATTAACCTCTTTCCCTTTAAAAAACATCTTAGAAAATGTGGACCTATCTGACAGTGCCTTAGTAGTAAATAGTGATGTGGTCTGTCCTTGTTAAAACACAGCCTACTCATCTAATCCTAAAAATAAATGTCCAATGTACAAGATAATTTAAAATACTCAAAACTTACCACATTCTCACAGAACTGTTTAGTATTCATTAAAAAAAAAAACTGAACCCTTGCAAGCTGATTTAGTCTCATAGCGACAGTTAATTTCAGGAGTTTGTTAGATGTAATGATTATCTGCGGCTTGACACTAAGCATTTAAGAGAACTCGTCAAGCAGCTTCACTCCAATTTACAGATCCTCAGTTAATTAGAAGGCCCTCCAATTTTCTGCAAATGTGGGTCACTATTGACAGCTCAGGCATTTGATGCTTCCTGTGACAGTTGTTGGACCGACCTTCCCGAGTTGGCAAGGCTGCCCAGAATTTACAGTGCCGGGGAATTCAGTCATGGCTGCCAGCTTTCGCAGGAAGTCAGGAGCAAGGTTGCTGTACTAAAACAAACACTGATGCCATCTGCATTAGCATACATCTAAAAATAACCACTTCTTTAACTATTATAAGTGGCTTTAAACATGAAGTATAAACAAGAACAAACATTTAAGTAAATGAATACAATGACACAAATATGTCATGCAGGCTTACAACACTTTTGAAGATATTTTTTCGAACACATGGTAACTTAGAATAGTTACAACGCACATTTACAGTTTTCAAGTTTTCTCAAGGGAGTAATTTGGCACTAAAATAAAGATAACTGTTAAGGTGCGAAGCTGTAAAGACACTTATAAATGTAAGCCTCCGCAGTTGAAAATGAGCAGCAGTTTTTTTTTGTTTTGTTTTGTTTTTTTAATGGAAAAGAAAACCTGCTGTTTCGGTTGCAATGCATCTGGTATAATAATGATGTTTGGTTCGATAATCCAATTAATGGCTTTAATGTACAGTAGGTTTTTGCTGCCGGGATGTCACACTCTGTCTAAGATTGGCAGCTTGTGCTTAAAAAATGACACTATAATAACTATAAGTAGTAATAAACGTGCTTTGGCTTGCTACATTTTAGAAATCCATATATATATATATATATATATATATATATATATATATATATATATATATATATATATATATATATATATATATATATTAGTAGTGTGCACGGGGTAGGGGTCAAAGCTGGTAGGTGACGCAATCAAACATGAAGACATAAGCCCGATACCAGCTCTTTTGTACATCGGTGCTATGCTGCAGAGCGGGAGGTCCCAGGTTTGCGTCCCACCTCCGCCTGTGAGAAACCACAATATATTACACACATACATATATACACATATATACATATATATATATATATATATATATATATATATATATATATATATATATATATATATATATATATATATATATATATATATATATATATATATATATATATATATAGAGAGAGAGAGAGAGAGAGAGAGAGAGAGAGAGAGAGAGAGAGAATGATAGATAGACAGATAGATAGATATTCTATAAAGATAAATAGATAAAGTATGCACCACTGTAGGAGGAATATTTTATAAAAGGTACATAAAACAGATCAATAACTGAATACAAGCAAGATATAAAGCATATTAACTAGAGGCACAAAGACAACCAGGATAATTTTGTTGATTATTCTACTAAAGAACCAATGATCTATTATCAAACAACAATGGCGATCTAATGGTAGGTCTAAAGGCAGAATAATTCCAGAAAAAAAGACAGACAGACAGACAGACATACAGACAGACTAGTCTTTCTATGTGTAGACATCTGAATAGTTCTACAAGTTTTCACTGTCTCCTCCAATTGTGAATCAGGTTAAAATTCATCAGCTTTTAGAGATAATAGTAATTGAGGTAATGGAACAATGCTATAACAGGATTACTGAATACAGGGGAAGAAAGGACATTGTCATGTAATATAATTTTGGAATTCTATCATTAGCTTATGCTTTTGGTGCTACATTCTTTAAATATCACTTATACATTATATAGAGTTGTGAACTTTTCTTTAAAAAATATATTTACATTTTTAAAAATTCAGAAAAATATAGTAAATTTGGATTTGTTGTCAATTTGAACCAGCACAGTAGTGTTAAAATAAGATGTACCCAGGATGAATCCACAAGGTATTAACCTTGCCTCTGTTTTTAAAAAATCCAGGCGATCCCAAAATCAGTATTCCATGCTGTAATATCACAGCTGCCCCTGTCCTCCAACGAAACAGTTTCTTCATTGTCCCGTACCAGACGCTTTGTTGTGTGCCGAGTGACTGACCACAAACAAAGGCTTGTTTGACCAACACTTGTTCCGAAACAAAACACGACGGAGGAAGTGCTGTAAAAAGAGGCTGAATTGATGTTCTGACAACTTCAAATCCAAACAGAGAAGCGTTCTCCTCAGAAACGCACATTAACGTCTAAACAATGGTGTCTAATCTCCCTATTAACTGCATACTTCACGCGCCAAGCAAAACTATTCACTTGAAAGATATATTCTGATAACAGGGATAGCTGCTTTTAAGCTAAGGGATGCCAGAAATGAACCTGCGCTTGCTGGCAAAAATGTTCTCTCTCACTTATTATCTTTCATTTCCCTGATAAGCAAAACGTGAAATTATTATTATTATTATTATTATTATTATTATTATTATTATTATTATTATTATTATATTCAAGTGTAACATAGAACAGAAGGAGCAAAAAAAAAAAAAAAAAAAAAATTAACTGGCAGCGTGTTTCATCCTTTTGGAGACTTCTGGTGTGAATTTCCAAGAAATAAAAGTGAGTGCTTCAATTATGTACACAGAGCAATTTAAAAATTCTCGCTATATTGGTAGTACTTAGTTTCGGGTTGTGCGTGTTTCCATGTAGTTTTTTTAGCCAGAGAAATTGTCGTTCCAAATGGAAATAACCTAATTAATATTAAAATACGTTAGGGTATATTTAAATGTTGGTGTTCCAATTTGTCCTTGCGCGACTGCTCATATGGGTTTCCACAAAGTTTTTAGGTTGTGTTAAAACACTGAAAGTGCAACCTGCCTCATTTGGCAACCAACAAAATATAAAATATAAAAAACCCAGACATAGCGTTACACCAATAATAATAAAAAACAACATGCCATAGGAAAGCGCTGTGTACTATCCTTGTACATGGATAGTAGCCTACACAGCTTTTTCTTATGGCATGTATTATTTGCTAAACCTTTTTGACTGCAATATTATATATTAATATTATTATTAATTAGTCATTTAGCAGACGCTTTTATCCAAAGCGACAGAGACTAGAGGTGATCGATGCAACTGCTGCTGCAGTCACACGTCTCACCCGAAGGATATATAAACGCGTACATATATACATGTACAAGTTTTCTTACAGAACCATAACTTCAGCAAATCTTATATGATAGATGGTACTTCTACCCGGGTCCAGACCTGGGTTCCTGTGTAGTATGAAACCACGTACCTGGGTTGTACCCGGGTTAACACTGGACCCAGCACCCAGCACCCCACCTCAGGATGTGGGTTAACACTCTTTGACCCAGGTTGAGCAAGACAAAATGCATGACGGCCGTGTGTAAATAACAAACAGCCATGCCTGCGTGAAGGTTCCACAAGGAACGTTTTTGTTTATTCTGTTTAGCCACAGTTTTGTTGTTTGAGACACACCATGAGCCAGATTGCAGCAGGGATGAAGAAACATTTGCTCTAATCAGAATTTGGGCCGACGGTTCAATCCAGAGAAGCTTGGATTGAAGCGTTTGTAACAAGCTGTTTCCGGGACATTGATACGCGTATTGTTTACTTGCATCTGTCACCCAGGTCAAGCCTTTATCAAAAGCAGTGTGAAATCACGTAAGCGACCCGCATGACATCGGGTCCGGGTAGTTTCCGACCCAGGTAGAGCATGCCAGTTTGAAAGGGGCGCTAGTATACAATGGATTTCATCTCATTGCTAAGGGGGGACAGAACAATCTGGGCTAAAGCAATCAGCTATCCGATGACCAATAACAAAGACAACAAAAGTAAGCGTAATGAAGGGCTTTGTTAATTGTTTATGAATTTATTGCAAGGGCTTTTTCTTTTTGTTTGTAGTAGCTTCAGCATTTTATAACCTTGCTTATAAAACAACTTATGCATTTATATGACTATAAATCACTTGAGTTTTTTTTTTTTAAACCACTGAATGGGGAGGTCTTTAAACGCCTCGTACTGTATGCTTTTTTTCCCTATTTGTCAAAGAAGCTTGCCAATAAAGGATTGCTTGGCGCAAGGTTACGTTACAAACAGGATTTTCACTGCTGAAGTCTCGTAAACATAATGTACGACTTCTGTACATGTTTCCATGCAAAAAAAGTGTTAGTGGTCAATTGTATGGCTTTTTACCGTGAGAAGATAATTTACCCAACTCTTCAAGTCATACAATGTTTTAGACGCGCACCCATAACGTTTGGAATGTGCGTTCTAAATCACATAAATGAAGAGACAGAGTGACGACTTTCTAAGCTGTACAGAATCCCAGCCCTTGTCAAACCTGTGGTAGAATAGTTTTTAAAAAAGTCTTTGTATTCTCAATTGTCTCCCTGGTAAGCAGGGTCATTTGAAATCTGCGTACAATTCCAGTAAAATCTGCTGAGGATGTGTGTCCTGTTGGGGTTTTTCTCTCCATCGTGCATGTATCCCCCCAATACCCCTATCCTGACTGTGTGTAGCAAATGCAATTAAGCACAAGGAGATTTAGACACACCAGATTCTCCATTATAATTACATTTGATCAAGGTGAACACTCATTTGGATTTAAGTTCTGGATTACATAAATCTACGTTCCATTTCAACTCCTCTAGGTAAGCAAGGTCTGTATTTTTTATATAATATATACATGTTTTTAAAAGAATCAGCACTGTCCCTCGTTAAAATAGTTGTATTTATTTTAGGAAGCATTTTCTAAAATGTTTAGTATAAAATATTTGGTATTTAATTACATAGCTTTGCTTGAAGTTCCCTGGTGTTTTGAGGTTCCACAATCTAACATTGTTTTGAATTGTTAATACACTATACAGTACAACCAACCATTTGTTTTGTTGAATCTTTTACCTATTCTAGTACTATCGGTATCTAAATGAACAAGGTGACTCCAAGGTGACACACCATGAAAAACCTTTTACAGTTAAGTGGGAGGAGTGGGAGTCGGCTATGGGTGTAAGAGCTGCTTCATAACGATCTATAATGAAGCTTAAGAAACCGTTTAATTAGAATTATTGCAAAAATTTAATAAATAAGCAAATCTACAGTGCATATAAATGTATAGACAAGCCAGAAGTCCAGCAAGCCAGAAGATTTAGCTGAACAAGACAAGTGCCCATGTATTTAAACATGAAGTCCCACTATTTCATGCTAATTTTATTTCCAATATTACACTGTAAAGAAAATGAACCTTATGGTTCAAAAACAGCAAGACACCAATTGTTAGAATTAGCAAGCAGAAATTGAGACATTCTGTAGCAAGCTGCGCCCTGTGTTTCAATACCTGCTGGCTGCAAGTCAACACACATCTAGTAAAACCATGACCACATAAAAAGTTACTAGTGGTGCCATGTCAATCGTATTCTGAACAACAGTCACAACTTTGCTGAAGGCTAAAGGATTGAATTTCAAAATACAGAATCCATAACTTAAAACCAAGTCAAGACGACAAACGTTTCAGCTAGTACCTTAATCAGTGTACTGAACCATGCAATTCTAAATTCCACTCTCAGTTGCAACCCTCTAGACTTCATATATATACAAACAAGCAGGCAGACTGACAGTACATGGCAAGATCATTTTAGTTACCACTCGGTCAACTTGTGCAGTAAAAGGAACTCTGCAGTCAGGCAATATCATGGGGTACCCATTTCCACAACACATCCTTACCAATTCTAGACATTCTCTGTCACACACCAACACACCATATAAAGGTCTCTGTCGAACAATATTTCTATGCATGGGTTCAACTCTTAGTCTGTTCATTGAAAAAAAAAAGGAAAACATGTAGGCCTGATCTCATAAACTTAATTCTAATAATACAGTAAGTGCCTACTGAACTGTATTTATGATTGTAATTAAATGGCTGCACCTTTATATAATCATTCATAAAGAATATTTTTTTTCTTTCTCCAGTGTACGCTCTGTATATTTATTTATTTGCAGTTGGCACAACTTACTACAATTAAATAGAGAACCACTCAAGACATAAGTTAATGGAATTTAAATTGAGGGTTGTGTGTGGAGCCAACAAAATGGCACTTCAGAAATGTTGTCGTATTGCACTTCTGTTCCTCAACAAAGAGATTTCAAAATAATAATAAAAAAACATTATTAATAAAAGGGAGGATTGGGAAGATTCAATGTAAGGTCTATCATCCTTGTGTAAAATAAAAAAGGTCTAGAATATCATTACAGAATAGCATAGTGAAGTTGGTTTCACAATTGATCTTTCACGATCCTGTGTAGGCTACAACCTACCTGCCCCCATAAATCTTCATTTTGTGAAACAATAAAATGGAATATGCATACTTCAGATCATCTTACGAGATCTGTACGAGGTTTGTACATGAAAACAACGGATGTAAGACTGAAACAAGCAACATGCACATGCCAGACTTGTCCTCACATTCTAAGGGAGCAGTAACAGATTTATGGTGTGTTATACACAAATTTATAACATCAGTAAAAATGAAATTACCATAGTAAGAGCCCAAGGCAAGGTTTTAGACACTGTCAAAACATTTTCCCATTTAAAGGACTGATATGAATTTTAAGGTTTCCTAACCGTTGTTTTACAAAACAGCACTTAACTTTAGTTTTCTTTTCTGGTTTATTTTTGGTATAATTTCATTTGAAGGTGGGCTAAACTCCTCTGCATTTTCCACATCTTAGGCAGTTTTCAAGGAGATTCTCGTTCTATTCAATCCACTCAGAAAGCAACGCCCAGAGTCTCCATAAACGTGCAGTACTGCCTATACTTACTAAGACTATTTAAAAGATAAACCCTGCATTTTTGGTTTAATGTGAAAAAAACAACTTTAATATTTTTTTTCTTTTTTTAAATACCTGAACCCCCCAACCTTTTATATGTATTATAAAAACAAATTAGTGAGGTAAAGAATAGCTCAAGTGCTATAGGACAACCCAGAAACAACCTCTTCTCATACACACGCTGTAGGTCAGCAGTCACAGCCGCGAGTACAGGAACCAGACTGTGCAAAAGGATTTGTAGGGACTTGCAACGAAGGCAGGAAAAGCAGCTGTGGGCTTAAATAATCATTCATCAGGTATAGTAACTGTGTGGGATTGGTTTCGGCTGGGCAAACATTTCGTCGGTCTGGATTCATGCAATACTCAAAGGCACTGTGTGGTTTTCAAACCATCCTCGCCTCTATCTTTCAACCAACAATACATACAGGCGGTTTTTTTCTCTACTTTTTTATACCTGACCCAGACTATATCTGGGAATTGTAAACCACTGACAAATAAAGCTGGCTTGCCTTTTTCAGTACATGCACAAGGGGGTATGAACCAACTCACATTCTTGACATCAGTGCTCCAAGTAGAATGGAAACAGTAACTGGGACAACGAGATTCCCAATAACTCAATAAAAAAAAAATTAAATTTGCAGTTGTGTGATCCACATGGGGGCAAAAATGTAATCTGCCGACAAAGATGTTCCTCAGACTCTTATGTAAGGACTATGGTTCTGGAGTTACGGTTATAGGAGCATAATTACTTTGCAGTAGCTACAGTAGTGATCAGGACCCCTCAACTGTTCACTAATATAGACATATCTAAAAAGGGTTCAAATCAGTGGCCATCTACGACAAAGCCGAAGTTTGCTAGAAGCAGCTTACAGTAACTATTAAAACAGAAGAAGGTCCTACTGTAATCAATTAGTAAAGCAGTGTAAAAGATGTCTGAGTGCTTTAAAACATCCAAAACATGCAACTGAAAGCAGCAGTTTTATTTGATTCATTATGTCCAGTTATAGCAGAGATGACTATTGATTTGTAGGCGTTTTTGCAGCAAGACTGCCAGGGTCTATTACTGTTTTGCGAATGTATGGTTACATTAATACTGATGAGCACCTGCAGCTTGTGAAGAACTGCCATTTTAATTCCTTCACTGTGGTAGGGCCTTTTATAAACAAGGTTATCAATGTATTTTTTTTTTTTATAAAAAGCTAAATTGATGATAGGCTAGATGGAGTTATTTATTATTGGTCTGCTAAAATAAACATTATGGAACATGTGTTCTTACTTGTGAATATTTTTCTAATGCTGTAAATCTTCTGAAATAACATCTCTACCCACAGCCTTCATCAAGCTTAATTATTTTCATTATGTCAGAGACACCACAAGCAGGAAAATAAAAAGCATTATTCTTTGAAGAAGTGATGTAGGGAAAAGGAGAAATGAAGTAGGGAAGAGGATTGGGCTTAGAGAAAAAAAGCACCTTAAAACACAAATTAATGGTTTGCTGTTTTCTTTATTAATTTATGTTATGTTATGTTTATCTGGCTTGGTTTTCAAAACTGTAAAAGACAAACCTTTACAAGAAAAAAAGGCCTCTTTGAATTTGAGCTTTTCTTTGGTTGATTGGTCTGTGTTCAGCCCCCTCCCACCCAAAATATAGCCTTAAAATCAGCTAAACAGCAATATATCACGCGGAACCCGATTGCCTGAGGGGTGTCTATCGAAAAAGTTATATAAATAAAAAATAGGAGGAAACTCCTGCCCATCTACAGGGCCTTAGAATGCAGGGGAAAAGCTTGATCAACATGAGAAGAAAGGCTCCATTACACAGAACAGTGCCCCAGGCCAATTTCTCTACAGTGGTGAGACACGTAGGCCCAGCAGTGCAGTCAATAACTACATAGGATCTGACATTTACACAAACATGAAGGGCTACCGGTTGCTGTGAAACAAACATCCATAACACACATTTTTCAAAGAATGCAACTATGAGGTTATGCTATTTCAAGTGGGGAGTGATCTATGAAATAAATAAAAGGATTTCGGCTCCTTTCTGAAAATGCACTAATTACAAAACCTTATCAAACAAATAAATAAAGCATTTAATTACATGAGTGGTTATTCCTTCAAATTAGCTCTTTAAGACTAACTAATGTTCCATTTGGCTAAAATCTTTTGTGTTGTTGTTTTTACCCTTTTACCCTTAAAGTGGTGTGAGAAAACCAACTTCTAAAATTGATTATTTGTTTATTTTAAGTTCTAGAAATGTATTCCAACCCCCTTTTCCATTAGCTTTTCAAAACGGTAATGGCGATAATGTTGTTCTCCTTAGAATGCATTTAAGTGCTACACCACAAATTTATGAATTATCTTTTTATTGTGTGGTCACCAACTTCCAAGCCCTCCAGCTAATTGAGGACACCACCCTTTACTGTGTTTGAGGGTCAAATGGTCAAATTAAGAAATAACGGAGAGACAGGATCTTTAAACCACATGGCTCTGAATTTAGAAGAAAAAAAATCCACATTTAGAAGAAAACAATTCCTCAAAGGGTAGTTATTTTTCTAATCTAAAGTTCCTTCTAAAATGCTACAATGGGGATTAGCAGTAGGTCAATGTGGAATTACAGCAAATATCTGGAGTTACAAAGAGGAATATTTCTCATTATTTTAAAGCACAGCTAAAAATATGCCTGTTACTACAAAGCCAATGCACAGCAATATGTCAGAAAGGTTATCTAAATCCAGACAAACCTCTTAACATGAAATCCTATGGTTTTAATACTAACTATGGTCTTCAGTTCAGTGTGTCCAAAATGAGATCAATTTCTTATAGTTAGGGTTGGATCATACTTCTGTTGCAGATGAATGTGAGACATCAGGCACATACAGCTATAAAAGCTGTGCAGCGTCACTCCGACCATGCAGCAAATGTTGACATTTTTCAACATTATCCGACCGCATGCGATTTCAGGTTGCAGACGGATGAAAAAAGGCTGTACGACTTTCCAGAAAAGACACACTTCGCAAGAGTGTGGACGACGTAATTCCGACCTGTCCCACAGGGTCGGAGACCCTCAAGACCAGGAAGTATGTCAGAGTCTGAAGTAGGAACCAACCTTAAGTCACAGTAAATTCAAATAAAATTAGTACAACATCCAGAGTCTCTGTATTACAAACATATTGAAAGTACAGTAATAGCAAAATACATTCATTTACCCACACACAAAACTGTGTCCATTCTTAACTAATGTTTTAAGCATTCAGGTAAGACTCACTAAACTTGTGATACTTAAACATGTTGTTTTCCTACCTGTATGTAGTGCAGTGCACCTCTAAGCTGTGCCCACAACCCCAGTTGCCAATCTATATTACTGTAGTTCTGGTGTACTATAGTTATAGAGAGAACCAGTCAAAAACTACTGCCAATAACCTAAATTTGTGCCAATTGAGAAATCTGTATTTAAATGTAATTTGCTGTAAATAGTTCAACTATCCTGGCCTTATGAGAAATACATACAATGTGCTGGTGGCCAAAAACTTTCAGCACCAGATAAAGTGATATTTTCAGTTCAAGAAACATCACTGAAACACTGAAAAATGTTCTAAGACATATACTGAAAAAAACTGTTTAAATACAATTATTTCAACTAATCTTCTAGTTCAACAAACATTTATCATGTTCATCAAATAAAATAAATATAAATTAGAAAACTGGTTTAACTGTAAACAATGTCTTGCAATGTCTTGTCAAACAACCCTCTAAAAATATACAGAAAAATCTCCCTGACTTAAGAAAACAAGGAATTTCGAAGTAAATAACTAAATATTTAATTTAGTACGAAATTATTCCCAGCCAAGTAGTTTTACATTTTTTGGCACAAAGTTCCTACCTGAGGCCAAGCATTTCCCCAACCTCTTTGTATATATAAAAAAAAACTAAATACGGAAAAATAGTGACTTGAGTTGCAAGTGTGAAGAAAACACTAGTAGCAGTAAATAGTTAAGACAGCTATTTCACATTTGCTATGAAAAGAATGAGCATTTTGACTTCCTATAGGTGCATTTAAGTCAGAATACTGACTGCTATTTATGTTATTTTACTCAGATACCTAACCTGGCAAAGTTTAGGTAGTCTCCTAATGCTACAGATTAAATATAACCTTCACTTGGCACACCAGACTCCAAGATAAATGCAACACAAACCAAGTCTTGACGGCTAGTTTTCCCCCTAATTTTTCATTTCCGATACTCCCCACACCAGTTTCCAGTTGAAAGCTAATTAAATACAAGTGTTTTAATCTATGCCAGAGCATCATGGATTTTCATGGAATGTGTGCATTCAGAACACAGCAGTACCAAAGGTATTTTTATTTTTTAATGCATTTAATCCTTTCCTGCATGCAGCCTACAGTTATCTCTGTTTTTCAGTGTTGTTTATTTACTACTTATATAAAAGATCCACTCTTTATCTTGCAGCCTGTGAAGTAGCCAGTTGGTTTTCAACCACACTCACGCTTCTTTATACACAGCCCAACAAACTATTTTCTGATGCTGGCTTTTATTGGGTGTTTATAAAAGACGTTGCGCAACTCTAAAAAATATACATATATTAGGTACAATACCTACAGTCTTTCATGCAGCTGAAGCTAATAAATCAGGTTTTAACAAGGTGGGAGTTGAAAATTAAAAACATGTTGGAACACTACCTTTACACCATGCCAAAAATGTATGCATACTCTATCTGTGCAAATGGGTGTGGAGCTGTCTATAGAAAGAGCTCAGAGATCACACAGCAATGAGGGTTCCTTTTACCCCAGCAGGTTCCAGAGAAGACTTTAGAAAATAAGTGAAGCACTACCTTGGAGAGGGAGTCATTTAGAAGTTATAACAAACTGCACAGAGGACCTATATTCCACAGGCACTGTAACACTGGGACTAGAAATGAACATGACAAGAAATCCCCTCCTACAAATTAAATGAACTCCTTGATCTATTGCTTTCATTGTAGTCAAGTTTAGCCCTTACAAGTGTACCGACAGCCTGGCCATGTAGTCTGTGTCAGACTGAATGATTAAAGACTGATTTATTGATTGATTCTAGTCACCCATTCATTCAGACAGCCAGTCAGTCAGTCAGTCAATCAAAAGGATTTGGTGGTAAGGCCCAATTAAAAAGAAAATTCCTACAGTATGTCCCAGACACAAGGAAGTGGTCCAAAGTAAACAACCTCTGATAATTACCTACATCTTGGACCTAACAGCAATGAATGATGACCGTTGTACTGTGAACTGAACACCCAGGATGCATGACCTATATTCACATTTTAGTTATAAAACCTAAACTTTTGACATTTTTTCAGTAGTATAAAATATATACCACTGTATTTACTTTTGCTGATAATGGAAACAATTAAATTTGGACACCTTGTAAAGTCACAGTTTGATCAATCTGGGAAACCTACAGCTCTTATAAAACTATAATAAATCATTACAAATGTTTTATTAAAAACTACAAATGTGTATAATTTACTGTTTATGGAAAAGGGTCAACCGTAACCAGCTAACAATGTATCTGCTGCTTATTATTCCAACCATAGAACTCACTCTTCTCCGATCTATACATGTATAGCTCTCTTCAGGATCTTGAAAACATGTGCAATAAAAACAGGAGGACCTGCCCTTACAACATTGCCATGTGATGTATTGTGGGATTACATCCCAAATTGTGGTGCATTGCTTGTTGAAACAGTATATAGTTATGTGCAGAAGGCTCTCCATGAAAATTATTTCTTTTCCATGTCAAGTAGCATTCCTTTCTCTATAAAATAAAGGGGAATCCTGCTTTGTTACTACATGCTTTGCTTGCACTCAACTCTATTCATGTAAAAGCAAAAAGTTTCCGCCTGTTATCCTGCAGCTGAGGAACAAAAAACCTTTAACAGTTTTGACAATCTCTCATCGGCTGGGTGGAGACACCGGGGTTGGATTTGAACAACGGCACAAAAACCACTGTCCCTACTGATAACAGGTTGTTAAAATGCTAATCTCAAAACTGTCACCTGTACATTACGGGTGCCCAAAACATTAAAAAAGGGGGTAGCAAGTCAGTCATGGCACCCATTACTCGTCAGTGCCAGATTACATTTCCACAACAGCTGCTCCTTTTGTCTACTTTCAGTGAAGCCAAACCCGCCTAAAATTTAATTTAATCTGCTGTAAACCCAAGTGTCAGGCACTTAAATGGCAGCTAAAAGCGCCACTCTCAGATAACTGAGTGACACTTGCTAATAATAGCCTCTGCACAGAGAGCAGAAGCGGACATTTTGTGTTACCAAAGAGGAACCGGTTTATGGGAACGGATCAGCATGGCCAGTCTCAGCTTCTCAGCCAGTGGATACAGCAAACTGGGCAAGGCCACCCGGGCTCTTAAGTGATTAGCCACACTAATACCACCAGTGATCTTTCTTTCAAGCTAGGAGGCAACAATAGTTGTGGATTTGGTTTGGGGAGGGGGTGGGGCGAATGAAATGACACCTTCCAGTCCCCTCAACCATAACAATGCTTTCTCATCCCTTTCTGCCCTGTTTCGTGTTTACATTGGGCCCAATTTACAGCAGACAGGTTCCTTCAGAACACCGCAAATGGAGGCATACCGACCTGAGGTGGAAAGACAGACAATTTGTAGGACTGTGGAATGTAACAGCACTTCCCCTTTTAAAAGAATATGTTACGCCATGTAAAGAGAGTACACTTAAAATGTCTGTGTCTATCATTACATTGAAGAAATACCTAACAACTGAAAAGGAAGAGGTCTTTCCACTCCAGTGCAGATCCACGTGATAGCACATGTAACAAAATGGGTTTGGGTTCTTTTTATGCAACACATGGCTGTCTGTAAAAAAAAAAAAGAAAAAAGAAAAAACTACCACTTTTTTTTTTTTTTTTTTTTTAATTCAGACATTCAGGAGATGTTAGTTGACCACTCTGAAATGGGGGGGGGAGGGGGTTCTTTGTATAATATGGCTGATTGTAGAAAAATATGTTTTTTGTGTGAAACAGGGGAAACAGGCCTCTGACGTGATGGGAGGGGCTCGCAGTCTAAGGAGGTGCAGCTGGCTTAGAAAGATTTCTAGTCAAGCATGGGGATGCAGTTGATACACCAATGAGAAGGCGGCCCAGTCTATAACTGTATCTGGATGTATCTGTTGTATTTTTACTTAAACACTTTCAAAGCCTAGTTTACATTATAAAATTTCCGGGGGGGGGCTGTTTTTTTGTTTTGTTGGCCCCCAATTAAACTAATGTATTGAATGTTAGTGTTTTTTAAGGGGCTGAGGACTTTTTGTGATAAGAAGAGAAGGTCGATGTCTTTACGATTGCTATTCTATAACATGTTCAATAGCAAAACTTCAGGTTTCTATTTTGTTGCAGGTCTAATATATGTATTAGGCAATTGATCTTAGCCCAGGTTTGTTGTGGGTTATTTGTTATTGCATATTCTGGTTTTCTTAAAAAAATCTAAATAGAAAAAAATGATTTCCCTCAATCCAACCAGATATTTGAATAACACATGAAGTGGCTTCTGTTATTTGATTGACAGGTTTATTGCCAAGATTAGTTGGTTTGTTTAGACACTTTGTTACTAGTTTTCTTGTCAGTGTCTGCTTTTGCAGAGCTTTTAGCTGATGTGCAGTGACTCAAAGTCCCATGAGTGACAGCTGTTGAGACTGATCAAAGTTGGCATATGGAGTGCAGCAAACAAGTGTCAAAAAATAAATAAATAAATAACCAAATAAATAATAATAAAACACAGTATAGTACATTTGTAGGCCTATATGCAGTATGTTTACATGTGTCTTATTTGTGAATCATTTTCATCAAGAAGGAGGGGGTGGGGGCACTTTGATTATCATGGTGCCAGTAATCACACTGTTCACACAATGGGACATGCATTCACTTTGAACAATAAAACTATGCATATGTAAATGTGTTGCAGACAACCAGCTCTGATGTCTGGGCCCCTGGTCTTTGAAAATAACTGCTGTCTAAAATTAAAATAAAACACAGCCTGGAATGTACCAAAAAACATTTTGTTTTTCTGCTTACTGTAAAATATACACACCTACATCGTACAAAATCTTTAAAAAAGCACCTTTAAAATTTCCCTTAGAGTCCTGCCTCCAAAGCTAGCTTTAACCCTAATTCATTCTGCTTTGCATTGTACTCTGGTGTCAACATCTGAATAAGCTTGTTATTATTAATTCACAACTTATTGCCCCCACCCCCCTCCATATGAAAGCTAGGAGGGCACGGAAGTAAACAATGCCTTTGAAGGACCTCATACTGCCCTTTATAAGGAGCGTGCATTACTGATTCATTTTCAGTGTTTTGGATGTACAGCTGACTGTATGTGTCAGTTATGCTCCAAATGGGTTTTCAGTGGTCAGGGTTCTGTAGTCAGCTACAGCAAATACTATTTTTATCAGGATAAGGTCACTCTGCCTTTATAGACAGTGAGGTCTACGATAAAACATATTGATCAGTCTCTGCAACTACCACTCCGTAGAGACTTGTGGACTGAAAACAAAAATTGCAGAGCAGTTTTCACTACGATAAAAGCTTGTTGAGTGTAGTATCTTTAGGATACGAAAATAAATAACAAAAAAAAGCAATGTACAGGATTACTCAGTCCTTTAGACCGGGGGCAAAGAAGGTCACAAGAGAATTGCTTTCAACTCCTCATGCTGCTTGGTCAAGTATAAAGGTGTATATTACAACAGGGGGATTTGCTGAAACAAAAAGGCTAGAAATGAATAAGAAAAAAAAAGAATACAGCTAAAAAAAGAGCTGGTCATCAAAATCACTGACATGACTGTAGAGATGATTACTGTCTATATTTGTCACTGCTTTAGAAGACATGAAGTTCCCCATATACTGTACAAATACAGAGCTGTAGGGTTTACCCAAAGAAAACATGTCTAAATGATGTGTGTGTTAGCATTTTCAATATACTGTCTATATTAAGTTCCTCCACACATTACACACAATGTACAAGCTTGTGCTAAAAGAACAAACTGCTCAATCACAGTACATGATTTAATAAAATGACAGGTTTAGACTATACAGTGATTGCTAAAAGAGAAATGTTAAGCTGCACATGGTGTACAGAGGAACATATCTGAATATGTTTTTCCCCCCAGAATTTAATAAGGGAGAATTCCATGACACCAGTAATCGCTTTCATCAATAGGTTCCTTGAGTGTCACTCTGGCCCTTTTATATTCAAAAGGAGACATATTTAAAAGGATATATTTTTAGGGCCACTTGGGCCACATGACAAGAAACCCTTTTTACCTCTGGGGCTTTTTGCATATCATGAAAAGAAAGCCCTAGACTTGGATTTCTAAATATCCCAAGCTAAAAATAAGGTTTATATTTCCATTACCAAAACAATGTTTTTAAAAACAGGACCCTTAAATTGATTATTTAGGCAAAATAAGAGCCTGGGGCCTAAACTCTGTTGCAAGAGGACACACCAGGTCTTCAACTTTCAGCATAAATGGAGAAATTTGTGAGCCAATTATATACCCATAAATATCTCCCTATTACAGAAAGCACTTTATTGCTTTAGAGACTGACGACCACAGGAACTAGTGTGAAACTGGAGGGCATCTTAATTTATCATCAGCACCAATCTCATGGCTCAGCTCGCAAACAAAATATGCCATAGTAAACATAATCTATACATCACGTTTTGACACCACTGACCCCATTAGTGAGCCATGGCTGGCCTAGCGGGAGTATCCTACCGTACATTAACAATACAAACGCTGAAGCATTTAGACAATACGCTGAAAATAGAATGTTGTGCCCAGAACGCTGGTTTCTCTCTTGAGTACATTACGCATTTGCTCACTTCAAACAAGATATCAATGTTGAGGGATACGCTGTGTTGACCGTTATAATGGAGAATTGCTTGCACTTGCCTTTTGCACTTTTCACAAGAATTGTACAGAACTGCAAGCTTAGTTTTTCTGCTATTTCCATGTCCACTACAAGAAAAAAAAGAATAAAATAATTTATATTTAAAAAAAAAATATTAAAAACAAATTCCAATATTATGAGCAGTTCTGCTTGTGATTTTACAACACTATAGAAAATGTTCAGGTTTTCAGTTTTAAAATTCACCTGCTTGAACACTATAAGCGTTGGCGCTAAAATTGTTGCCACACATAATGATCAATATGTCAATAAATACGTTTTAAAGTTAACTAAACATCCATCCAGAAAGTGCTAGAATCCCTTGCTGTGCTGTGCTATCTTTTGAAAAATATATCTCTCACTTGCATGCACTGGTGCTGATACACTGCTGTTCACATGCTACCTCGCCATATACATATGCAAATATAGTATAGGACTGAAACTAGCATCCCCCCATGAGTGCTGGGGCATATACTTAACTGCTTCCTTGTAGAAGAAAAATAGCCTATAGAATGTATTTAAATAACTGTCTGGCAGTGACATTGTATGCAGCTGCAGTCAGAGTGTACTTGTTTTGCAGATGTAATTGCGTTCTAGCAAAGAGACAAAAATGCAAAATTTTCCAGCAATAAGCACTTGGTCCATCAATAAGTACTTGAAATGATGTCATCAAATCACTCTGAATACTAAAGCAAGACTTCGGGAAAGGAGACTGGCCTTTATATATAATTCTTAATATAAATATTTCATTGCACAAGCTTCAAAACAAGCATCTGATAGTTTTCCCGCCTTATATTGCTTGAACTTTAAATGCTACTATTTTGTAATGTCTGAAAACCATGTTGATTTTAGAGGGTTAGAGGGTGCATTCAGTTAGTATTGACGACAGTTATAAGCTGGTGTTAATGCATTGCGTTATATAGTCGACTTGCTGTAGGCTGGAAATAGGTTCAACAACATGTTATATCAACTTACCATAGTGTTGCTGTTTAAGGTTGCACTGTGTTCCCAGATACCACAAGTTTATTGTACAAAAATCATGACCTTGCATGGCCAGTGTCAAAATGCTATGTGTTTTGTCTTCAGAATACATTGCAGCTTTTTCACAAAATCGACTAAATAAATGCACTTTAAATGCTATTTAGCTCTGTTCTCTTTAGAAATGCAATGACCACAGTCACCCAGAGACATACAGTGAAAGCACAACCACCTCAAGCCATATTTACATGCTTTCAAAGGCATACATTAGCACAATTGGGTTGCCAACAGTTGTCTTTATACGTCCAAAACAAGACTGTAGTTGGGAAATGGTTAAAATTGTATTTGCAATAGTTTTTTTTTTTTTTTTAAAGGAAATATGTGTTAATAAACTCAGCGGTTATCTAGGCTATTACAAACGAGAAAGCATTCCTTTTAAGACAGACCGGACGACAGCAGTGAAAAGTTCAGAATGCCTCAGCAAAAAAAGAGCAAGTTATGCACACACAATACTGTATACCATGCAGTAGTCAGCTCTATATTCTATGCATTATGCAATATGGTCCAAGAGAAAGCTGGGTTTATTCATATTTGAATACAGAAGTACATCCGAGGAGCAGGGACACCATTTCTTTAATGCTAATGTCGGTGTGCCATGAGAGTGCTAAGAGTTGCGGGGAAATATTTGACAACATGAAAGTAGCCATAAATTGCAGGACAACTCTCTAAAAGTCATGATGATATGAATAAAGAGCTGACCTGCAATGCAAGTGAGGCATTGTGGTGGCCACCATGGCTGTGAATCGGCAAGAAATGTGATAAAGTGGTACACTAGTTAGCACACCATGTTAGTCAATCATTTTATTCTGCCACTGCCACACTTTGAGCCGAGGCCTGCCAGCAGCATCTCAAGCATGATGTTGTGCCATTTCTTCAAGCATGTCAGCATTACACTCCAATGTATTTATTAATGGAGCTCCGACAGGCACATCCTCTATATACGCATATATACTGGAGCCAGGTATGAGCCACGGTCCCAACCCTGTACTGATTTCACTGCAACCACTGACCTCATTTCATAATGGCTCCCTGCTCACTGTGTGAACACGTCTGAGGGAGGGAGACTTAATAATAAACAGCTGCACTACCCACATTGTGAAAAGTAATTGGGGGACCTTTTCTGTTTAATAAGTTTAATAAGACTAAAATGAATTTATTCAGAAGCGCTAGCTGTACCTACATATAAGCAACCACATTTTCCGACTGCATCAATTAAAAAAAAAAAATTTAAAAAAAATTAAAATAACATTTGTATTTTGCTTACTTTTCCTGTAAGTAATCCCATCATCGATAACGATGATGGTGTTTTAATGTGTGTCAGCTTTAAAGTCCTCATTATATAACCTGAATAGGTAGATCGGTTGAGGCATGCAGGGAAAACAGGTACAGTACTTACACTTCAATTTCTTAAAACACACGTTTGGTCTTCCACATGGGTCATGCAGCGAAAACATTTAAGACAGGAGAGATTTCCAAAATGCAACAAATATTGATTGTGCATTGCAAAAATTGAGTATGTCTTATTTAAAAGGAAGAGAATGCCCAAAAATATATAGTTAGTTCAGATATTGTTACCACTGACAGCTCAAACAGGTCATAATTCCACAGGCACTTTTCCAAAGTAGGACAGCCTGCAGTATGCATTTGAAAACCCCAGAAGATAGCCATTGGGGTCGGGTTTCAATTTTAAATCCGATCTCTACTGGGCTACATTTATTTATCTATTATTTTGTTTATTAATTTCTAACTGTGTGCAGGGTCAGCCTGTTAAGTATAAAAAGCAACGAAAAAGTGAAACATTTAACAAACTGCAAAGAAGAAATGATTAATTAAATACCCCAGTCCCCCCCATATCAGCCTTCAATAACCATCCTTCAGAGTGAGATCGTGAAAATGATTCTGTCATTACCCATTGCAGGTTATAAGTTCATATATCAGACAAATTTGGCCCCGTCTGACAGCTTCGGACTAAAACAGCGAGCTGTTTAAAGAGAGTTTCTGCCCGCAGGCTGTGAGTGCAGGTGACAAGGACACTTGACGTGTCCACTAAACAATGTATTTTTTGTTGCTTTACACAACCCTAATCAGTTCCTACCATGTCCTACCATGTTTCTGCTATACCATATGTAGATTACTTTGCTGTCTATTTATAAGGAAACGTCCACAATTTATGAAAAGCCTCTCCCAGTACAATTTGCCTTACAGAACAACAAACCCACTTTTTTTGTTCCTTGTCCGGGGCCCTCGGGTTACTGGCACTATCACAACTCTTTTTTTTTCTTTCTTTCAAAAGCCAAATCAGAAGATATGATAGAGCCTGCCTGCAAGGGCAACAGACCAGTCTGAACTGGTTCGGAGATAAAAATTGAGCCGTGTCTTTTTTAGCCTTTAGTCAAAAAGACCTGGGAGCATTTGATGTACTGTACAGTCAGCAGGTGAAAAAAAAATGAAAAGGCTTCACTGTGCTCAGGCTATGACACTCTATAATCAAAAGTCTGGACCTCAGCCAAGTTTATCTGTTAATGGACAGCTACCATCAGGCCCCACCCCTCCAACAGCCCCAACCCCCTTTCCAACAGCCCCAACCCAACCCCCACCCCTAGTCACCCCTATCACCCTCCACCTCCCCTTGCCCTTGTCTGCTCTGTTCTTCCACATCTCTCAAGCTTCTAAAAACTAGAAATAGATTATTCCTGTGCCTTTCCCTTTCTATTCAAGATAAACAAAGTGCGTCAAGTTCAGGGCACACCCTGGGACCCTTGACAAAGCAATCTATCATTCTGTCTGCTAAACCAGTCTGGCCGCACTGAGGCTAAAGACACTAATGGTTCCAATGTACAATTTTCTCTTTGTGCTGTTGCCCTAGCGCTGCTAACCCCTTTTCTTTGCCACCTTCTCAGAAGCAGATGTGCTTGACCGCTCTGCCTAAGCCCCTCCTGGTCGAGACAAGCTCTTGGAATGGCAAGCTCAGAAAGCTAAAGCAGAGGCCCTGTGGGTTCTACAAACACTTACGTGTTGAAACACATTTCGCTGGATTCTTTCAGGGAGAATGAAATCCGTCTGACTTTAAACACAGAAAACACTGGCTCCACCCTTCAGGGTTACTTATGTTTTAGATTTTAAAAAGATTGTATATATATATATATATATATATATATATCACACACACACACTATTTCGCATTTTACACATACACACTTTATTTAAAATAGAAAAGAAAACATTCAGTACATGTAAGCCAAATGTATGTTTGTATTTAGCGCAATAATAATAAACTAAATCACACAGTATCCTTATGAAAGAAAATAACATGGATATTGCTGATGTTTATTAGAGCAATTGGAATAAAATCCCCCTTCACTGGCATGAAAAAAACAAACAGTTACCAACTGCAAGCGTTTCAGTCTCTCTCATCTTCTGAAAGGAATATGAAGATAAAAAGCATTTCTTAAATAGCTCAACCATTTCTTTTTCGAAAACAAAACCCTTAAACTCAGTTTACATAAATGCCAAGCACGCAATACTTTAAGTCTTGCTTTACAGCTCTGACAGCACTAAGCATGCCAGTTTTATTTATTTTTTATTTTCTTTGGCTGTTGTGCCAGTATTTACATCGCAGCATCACACATTCTAGACTGCGCTTTTATTCAATGCTTTAACTTAGAGAAACTATTTCCTGTGTTTGGAACTTAAATCAATCTTCTTCTAAAACTAAAAGTTGCTGAACCTACTCACCACCATCCAATAACCCAGCCTCTCAAAGAGATTTATTTATAGAAACACTGTATACTAAAAATGTCCCATTTGTATCATACTTTTCTAAAACAAAACAGACATAAATCAGAATGCAGCCTTTAATTTCATTTACATAATGTTGTCAAGAATGCAATTTAAGTTGTTGTTACAAAAAAATAGCAGCAACAACTTAGGGACTACATGTATTTTTGGCTACTAAAAAAACATTCTCTTATGCACTTTTATACAGCTCAGTTGCTTTCCTTTATTAAAAGACTAGTACTGTATGAATTTGCTCATAAGTATGACTTCCAACAAATCAGGCCACATTTATACTGTACCACAAAAAACCTGCGGTGCATACAGGTATAATCGGACAGCTCTTTGCAGTGTTTCTACCTCTAATTCCTTTACATTGATTCCGAAGTCTTTTGCTTCCGAGGGGAGCAGGTTGTGAGGTTCAACGAATCACGATGAGAGCCAGCTAATCAACTGCTAACAAAGAACATCCCTCAAACTCCAAGCAGAGTGCTCCACTGGCACACAGTATGGAATAATATAGCTATCATTCTGAGTTTTCACTAACCGTTCATTATAAAAACACAAATCGAGAATCAACGGGCATTTACTGTTTCTTTACCCATTTTCAAACGATAAATTATCAATTAGATTTCAACATATCTTACTAAAGCAATTACATCAAGAAAATGATAGCGCGTGTGGAATCAATTATGCATGCACTTGGCCAGAGACCAAAGGCCATGAAGTCAGAGAGGGCAGAATCGTTCGACACACACAAATAAAAAGACCCTGGATCTCACAGATGGACCCCACCAGTTCATCTTACTGCCTAAAAAGTTCATGCACTTAATAATTTATTTGTGCTCTGGATACTGTTTCCCAGCTGAATATTAACAACTTTGAAGTGTGCCTAAACCCTGGGTATGACTTTGAGACAAGTGGCAAGTGGGTCCCTTGGAGGTGGGTTTTCACTCTCACTCCCTGTCTCCTAACATTTCTAATACAGAGCATTTTTCAACACAACTTCTTTTTCAGTCATTAAGAATTCCTTTTCATCACAATGTGGGTTTCAGCATTCCCTTCAAGCATTTTGCAGATGCTGGTGTACATGAAAACACACACATACACACAGCACTGGAAATTACCCTTGTGGAAACTACAGCATGCATTCCATTGGAAACCTACATTGTTATTTTCTGAATTTTTACAGTTTTGTAACATAACATTGCCCACCAGCAGAATTTAGTGGACAGTACAGAGGGGGTGTATTTTCTATGACGGTTTAAAAACATAGTATTAAAAAGTATATAACAAGGAAACAGTTTGTTTCCACAATGCCATTAAACATCAGTTCTATACCAACACAAAATGAAACGTTTATTGATTAAATTGTTTTTGGAAGTGAAGTTAAAGAACAGGACAGGCAAAACTGGATTCTAACATTCGGACATGCCTTTTCATTTATACATATTCACGAAGCAAACGTTTAAGCATTTATTAATATGAGTCAAAACTCCTCCAAGGCTAATACAACAAACATTTAGGATATTTTAAATAATGTTTTAGTAAACATGTCAGGGGCTTTATGCCTGCTGTGTTGTACAGTATTTAATCAAAAATGTATTTAATCTTTGGAATTCAATTTTCTGATTTCTCAAGTTGCTCAAAAGGTACTTGGAAGCAAATTCATCCGTTTGCTTATCTTTTAACTTGTCTTGTCTTTTGACTACTGTATCCTTGGGAGCACAGTCACCAAGGCAGCTACAGAGCTAATGCAGAAAGCATGATCAAAAGTGATTAACAACAGCTTCATATGCAAATTGCATTAATGAAGGAGTGCAAAGTCATCATGTAAATTAAACATGTCAAATCTCTTGGTGAACTTTCAATCTTGAGACGTAAAAATGCTGCTTTAATTTACATCATCAATTTTCCGAGCTCTGAAATACAGAAATCTAAGCGATACAAACAATTTTCACTTTTTTTTCTCCCCCCTTCTTTCAGCAGCCTGATAGGCTGGCCTGATGTGTGCCGAATGCACATGTTAATAGGCCAATCAAAAATGCAAAACAATTGGCAATTACTGCGAGGACCTAATGGTCATTAGAATTTACAACTAGGTAATGAACTAAAGTCTGCCCACACCATGCATATTCATAAAGCAATTTAGTCTTTGAAGATTAAAGAAGTGCTTAAAATTCAAATGAGCTTCAGCAATTTATCAGTAAGATTCAGTCAGGAAGTGCTGGCTTTTTTGTGAGATTTCTTTAAGTTTGTTAATGTGAAAATGTTATAGCTCTCCATCTCCCTTCATGATAAACACAAGGCCTGGGGTTTTACTAAGGGGGCCGTAAGAACAGAAGGCAGAGACGGAATTATTGGTACAATAATTAATGCTTTACACAGCTGAGCCATTTCAAGCCTGTTTATAACAGCAAATGCAAGGTTCTTTGTCAGGTTGTTTTCAGTATATAAACAGTGTTGCAAATACACAGCTTTTGACATTGAAAACTAACAAAACTGGAAATGTGTACACTTTTTACAAGAATGTTAATATCGTAGGTCATCAATGGCTGCAGAAGCAGAATTATTTGTGTTTTAAACAAGGGATAATTAATAGTTTCAAAAGTGCATTCCCAGTAGTTCAGTTTACAGAGGAGGAAAAGATACAAGGGAAAGGTGCTTACACCTAAATTTATAGCAGAGTTATCTATTGTCTTAAGAAATATATACATTTTAAACAGACATTATGCCAGAGAAAGAAGGTATACATTACCTTTGGGTGTGAAACACAGTAGTGTAATATAATCCAATTTAAGGTTAAATAAGCCACTCATTTTCTTGTCTAAGAGGCTAATCTTATGTTTTATTACTCATAACCTGAATCTATTTTAGCTGCAGCTGTATAAGAACATTTTATTCCACAAGCTCCTAAAAATAAAGCAATTAACTTATTGCCAGGCTGCAGCAAGCAGCCGTGACAGACTACAGAGTGTAGAAGTCTTGATCCCTCGACCTCCGGCCAACACAAAAGAGGCAGCTCTGGCACAGTGTGTGCTGACAGTGCAGTGAATTATTATTTTTTTATATACAAGGATTTTTTTTATCGCTAAAAACAAGTGTGCATCTACACTGACTTGTTAAGCAAGATTGTTAAGCAAGCAGTGTGTGGAGATTTTTTTTTTTTTTTTTAAACTCCTAGTCATAAAGCTCCAAGATCAGACAGGAACGACAGACTCAAATGTTTTAATACAAAAGAGAGAAGTCGTCTGCAATTTTCTAAAGATTTAAGTATACTTCTATTGGATTGCAGTGTTTTTAGACTAACTCTTTTATTAAAAAAGAAAAAACATGTTTTTTGTTATTTTTTTTTAAAAATAAAATGTAAGAATAAATCTACTTTCTTGAAATCATTTAAATAGGTTGTTAAATAGATTATTATGCAAATTCAATAAATCAGATTATGTAACGTAAGCCACATAACAAACCATTTCTTTCTGACAAAAGTTTGTTTCATTTTGAGACCTATTATCTAGAATACCTATGCAAACATGTTTTGTATTTATTTGCTAAACATCCTATTGTCTGAGAATAATTGCATTTTGCATACTGAAGATGGTACATTTCACGGTCATCAATCTTTTCCTTAACATTCAGTTTAATTTTCACCCTGATGCCAAGTTCACTCTGTCCCACAACATGCAACTAGATTTACTCTCGGTGACAGCAAGTATGTGCACAAGCAGTTTAGGCTTAGGCTATTTATCCCAAATAGGTTATCATTTGCAGGTTGTTTGAACATAGAAACAGCTACAGCAAAGATCTGGTTGCTTGGTAACATTTTGCACACCCTGTTATATATTTCAAGGCTTTTTAAAACAAATTTTAAAATATTTAAAATACTAATTTAACATACTTAAAGAACCTTCCATTCTTGAACACAAAGCTGGTTTCCGTATATTGCAAAACCACAACCAATGTTTAAATAGAAACAACATGTGATATAATCTATGTTCACTTAAAATGTTAATGTCAACTGTCACTTAAAAAAACAGGTCTAAACAAGTATACAAATACATCCAGTATTCCAATTCCATTTCAAATGAACAAAAATATAAATACATGAAAATTATAATCCTATAAATGCCATATCATCTTTGCATTGCATTTTGCCAGCTTATTTCAGCAATTTAAATTAATAATAACTTTGAATATTATGTGCATCCCTTTTCCCCATTGTGAATCATTCACTAAAGCTGGCTTCTTTGAGAAGACCTGAGTTGGCAGATGTCTTGTTTTGAAGGATGTATTATTTTGTTTCTTAAATGCTCTCTGACCTGCTTTTTTTAAACTAACTGCTTAAAACTAATTGCTACTTCCACTCACCACTGCTATAGTAATGCAGAATAGCAATACAAAGTATAATATGCTAAAAACACATAATAGCCTAATACTTTATATATTAGGTGTTCTAAAATTGTAATATAAAACCAGGTTTCCTCTCTGCAATATAAAACCAATGAGCAAAACAAATAAAAATAAATAAATTTAAAAAATGAAACAGTGGAAACTTAATGAGATTTCAGTTTCAAAATAGAACATTTGTGAGGAAGAGAGACGTTCATTAGACAGCGGATATTTTTACAGATTTGCCAATTAAAAAATATTGCAACTTAGAGCACTAAGTGAGCTCCCGGATTTATTTGACCTGCTGGAAGAAATTAGCATAGTGTGCCTCCAATCAACGCATATATTCCCCGTTTAGAAAATTTAAAAAAAGGCTTTAGAAGTTGCAGTGGTGCTTGGGATTGTGCTGCACATGTGTGAAATGAGTATCATATGCTCCTGACAAAAATCATTCATACGACTGAATGTCAAGTTCCTGTGTACAGCTTTATTATAGTGCAGTGGGAAGAAAACATGAATATTCCCAACATTATGTTTGACAGGACATTTACATGCACCCATCTGAGCTCACACCTGAGGGCCAGTCCGAGGAGCAGTAGCAAATGAAGACACAAAATCCCTGCTAGCTGGGCCGATCATATCCCGCCCCTCGCCTCAGACCTTCTCTGTGCCAAGGTATCTTTGGCACCAGAGATTGAGGGATGTCCTGAGGCAATGATGCCAAGTTCCAAAACCCTTTCATGATTACTAGCTTCTGAGCAAGCCACTGGAAAATACAAAGCTCAATTACTCCTCGTATTTGTCCTGTTTATAAAATACCAAGCCGTAATCTGCAGGGATTTATGAATTTGTAGTAGATAAACATTTTAAAACAGCTGACATTATCTGAAAGCTGCTCTGTGACAGGCCAGTGTGTGACCAGTACATAAATTGTCATGTTCAAATATGTGGATACATTAAAAAAAAAAAAAAAAAACACACAGTAAAAGTGATTCTCATAAAGCTAAATGCTATCAAATATCTTGTCTAAATAGAGGTACATATTTGATCCCTTTTGTGATACCACATGTTTGATCGCATTACACAAAGGCAGGATTATTTTATCTAAATATGCTTTATTAATTTTAAAGTGGTTATCGAGACCCGGAATCAAAACTAATTAACAATAGGGAATACCACTCTGATTTGTAATAAAAGCTTTAAGGGAATGCACGTAATTAAAGAGTGGGGTTCCTTAAAATTGCAATAAAAGTATCAGCTTTCTAGGATGAAAACAGTTTTAAAAAATGTATAACCTATTGAATAACCGGTTATTTCTACAGGTTTACGTATCAAAATAATAATAAGAGAAACATAAAGAAATAATCTGGCAGTTATTTTGATTTAAAAAAAAAACACCTTTATCCAAGGTTGTGTGGTGATAATCATGAAGAGTATGGATGGTCAGGACTCCTTGTTTTAATAAAAGAGTATTGTGAGAGGCTAAACGGAAGCCACCCAACGATCCAGGCTTCTGGTAAGGAGGTGGCACTGTGCCAGGCAATGGCCGGCTAAGTGCTAAATGCTTTTGTTTCAGAAAGAAAGATTCCACTGAATGCAGGTGTCTAATACGGGCACAATCTTTTTTCAAATGCACTTTTAATGGATAGACTAATTGTCCCAATATTATTGTAGGGACAAAAAGCACTACACTTTTAGAAATAGTCGCTCTTATGTAAAACATACCTTTCCATTAGAGTTTTCTAAAAAAAAATTTTATTCCTAAAAAACACTACTTTAATACACACTGGAAAAAAAAAAGAATAATCCGGAAGCAATACTGTAGATAGAGATGGTCAATTTCTGTCAACATAGAACCCAAGACATGCTTTTATTTGCAAACAAAATTGTGTGAAATCTTTTGGCACATGCTTTTCTGTATTGCTCACATAAAAGACTACAACTGTTTATTAGTGTTGTTGTGGGAAAAAAAAATGTAAAAACAGAAAGAAAAAAAAGCTAACTATCAGCATACTGTATATGCTACAGTAAAAAAAGTACAATTGATTTAATGTTTAAAACAATCCAGATCTTTTCCTTCCCTCTCCTAGATGGACCGAATACTCAAAACACAAAATTGAAATGAAAATTATCCTACAAGCAAATAGGAATAAATTTGCATTTTAAAAAAGCTCTCGACATTCTCACCCTAGCTTACCGTTATGACTACTGCTGTCTGACAACAAAGACAAGGAGAATATTGAAATAACTTAAATGTACTGGTCATGCAGCAAACCTTCTAAAACAACATTTCCATGGAGGACATGGCCAAACACTAATTATTTATCTGGGTGTGTCTTCCATTTGAGGTCTGGAATAATCAAGCTGAAATACAAGCAACACAATTGAGAGTTGGGGGTAAACATGTGGCTTTAAAATTGAGTAAATGTCCTGTGAAAGACTGCCTTGACAAATCTGCAATGCTATGAACCTCTTCCTCTTCCCCTCCCCGCCACCACTATAATACAATATCGCACACAACCATTCTGCTGTAATGAGGCTCAAACAGTTAGTGTGAATGATAAAATAATAGGCTCTGGTGCCGACCATACCTGATGCATATTGATAAAAGCTTGCTTTGTCCAACTCAGGCAAGATGTACTATTAATTTGTGGTCAAATGTCTGGCGTTTCTGCAATAGCTTTGGCTTAACATCATACATGATTTCACTTAAACTAAAAATCTTAAAAGAAAAAAGAAAAGAAAAAAAAAACATTAACATAAAAAAAAAACATTAACACATAAACCAGAATGAAACCATGTTTCTCCATACAGAAATACTTTGAAGCGGTTTAATTCGGCACTTTTATTGCATACCCCAAGTGTGAAAACTGCTAGATGACTCAGAGGCATTACTTTGCCAAGAGTGCCACAGCACTTCACTTTCTTTACAGTGGAGCTATACTGTACACCTTGCATATTTCATTGACATACTGAATAGTAAAAATATAAAATTATTGCACGATTAAGGAAGCATTATCTTGTAACCATTTTTATTAAAATAAAATTTAAATTAAAAAATAAAATAAATATATAATATATATATATATATATATATATATATATATATATATAGTTCTGTATGCCTGGGTCAATCACTGGGCACATTGAAAGCTAACACAAGTCTTTTTTCTTTTGAATACATGCAGCTGCTATTTAAATCTAATTTTGGAATAAACACATTATGTCCAGCCACAGAATTTGCAGCCATCAACATTAAAATGTATTCAAAGGATCTATGTAACAGTTATAGGGATACAATACAGTACCTACAAGGGGCTATAGACTGGCACGTCATGTAGCAGGACAGAGTCTGTGTTACCGCTGTATGTCCTATTTGAGAACATTGCAAAATGTGTGCTTTTCATTCTTGCTTGACAGGTACTGTGTTGTGTCTTTTAAACAGAGCTGCTCAATATGTAAATAGGATGTTACATCACCCAAGTGGTACTCCATATTTGGCGATTTAGCATAGCTTTGTATCTCTGAAGGCTGCAAGGCCCATCCACCAAGCTTCCAACAGAACATGGAAATGGTCACTGTATTATCACCAGTAAAATACAAAGTTACTAGCTGCAGAACCGTAAATATAAGATTACTACAGCATCTCTGAATCGCAATGCTGTTATAAAATACTACACAGGGGAAAACATTTAAAAAGCTTTTTTTTTTTTTTTTTTTTTTTTTAAAATAAACACTACCTGGCTTGTATCACATATAATAAACTCTACACATTTTAACTAAACTGTCGCAAGTTTATTTTGAAATAAATGGGCCACACAATGTCTTTCAAACAGTAATCCATCACAATATTAGCCAGTTACATATTTAAAATATTGACGAATTAACAGATTAAACTACTGCTGTCTCATAATAAAAACAAGCAGCTACGCCCCTATCATGATTTTTATTCAGACCGCAAGAAAGGGTTAACAAACCACTCAATCCGAAACTGCACCCACACCTGGTAAAATACAAGCTAACTGAATTAAAACAGGCCATCCGGGCAATTTTTTTTAAAACTAAATTTGTGTGAGGGAAGCTGGATTACAGCTTACTTTATAAGCGGTTACATTTCTACACAATGCACTCTTCTCATATCAGCCATGTGCTTTCCTTAAGTGTGTTCAGATGTCTTTAAAAAAAGTTGTAAAAAAAAAAAGGCTAACTTTTCAAGAAACTTAATATGGTAGCAAAATCTTTAAATAAAAAGAAAGCATACGCAGAATGCAGATACTTGGTTGGGATGTCTGTATTTGCATGTTTGCAGGAAGCATGCTTTTTTATCCATGCATCACATACAATAGTACCAATGAGAAAATTAGTAATGAAATGTTTTAGTCAGTGTCTTTGGGTTATAAATATATTTATTTGAAGTATTAAGTATGTTTCATTAAAATGTTGCAACACTGGTTAATACAATGTGCACACACAAATCTAAATGCGTGCATGAGGTTAAAAAAAAAAAATAGTACCGAGAATTTTAGATTCATCACTTATGCAAAACCGATAACCGTAAACATACACGTGCACTTTAGGCAGCTTCCTCTCTTGTTTCAAGTTTGAGGCCCAAAGCCTGCTTTAGCTGCTGGCTATAACCACCGTAGCAAACAAACAAAAAAGACTGTAATAACTAATAATTGGTGTTGCTACAACATCTGTTAAATAAATGCATTTTTGACTACTAACAGTATGTATTTTTTATAGGAAAGTGAAAATCTGTGGTGGACATTTATAGGGATGAGACGCAGTTCTTTAAACCACAAAGAAATCAAGATACATCTGTTAAAACCACATCAGAGAGTACAGAGAGGCATTTATCATTTGGCTGAGGAGGCTGGCTCAAGTGAATGGCCTTTCCTGTCAAACCAACGTTTTGAAATTTCCAACATGCCCTTAAACTTTTTGGATAAGCATGACTTTGCGCTTCAGCAACTGCTCTCTCTACTCTGGCCTGGCCAGTCGAAAATGGCAACTTAAAGTCAAGGTCAGCCATGTCACTTTGCCATGGGGCTGTGTTTAATTACAGTGCAAACGCTGTCATACAATATGGATCCAAGGCTATCTGTAGCACACTTAACTGTTTCAATTCATCTGAAGGGGAAGAGTGGTTTCAATAATTTGGAAGTACAAACAAAAAAATTGAAAACATGCGACAAGCATGACGGCAAAATAAAAACGTACATTATATATATATATATATATATATTCATAAATCACAATACCAAGCACAGGAGTCCCACTTCAGAAGTGTTACAAACAGCCACCCCTTTTCTTTTCACGGTATACAATAAAAAGTCTGTTTCCATTTATAATAAGCACTGAACAAACATTACAAAAGAATATTGTTGCACAGCCCATTCTGCTGCACATCTTTTGCACCACACTAAGCCATCTGTAACACTTCCAAGAGCCAGGAACCTCCCCATATGTTACAGAAACATAAACAAACCAAAAAGATAAAATACAGCATGCAGACATGAACTGTGCTTCATGCGTACGCAGCACTCATGTTTCGGTTTCTTTTTTATTTACCTGCTATGTTTTCCTGTTTTGGGCAAATTCCTCTTAAGGATGTTGACAAGCAATCATCATCCTCTGGCGTGACCTGGATGCCAACCTCTACAGGATTGGATGCTTTTTTCTGCTCACTTTGTGAGGGTGACGGTGGCTTATCCACAGCTTTGTCCATGCAGAGACTGCCATTGCATTGCTTCCTTTTGTGCTCAATAAAAATAAGAATATCCCCCAAAGGGAAGTTCATCTGACACTGGCCACAAGTTAGAAGGTCATGGTCCCCTTCTAGAGCTTTCAGTCTCCCCTGTTCTGGCTCATCGTCTGTAAGAATGGCTTGCAGAGGTTCGGCTATAGCAGGACGAAGAAAAAAAAAGAGAGAGAAAAAAGGAACATTAAAAGCAAGAACAATGCAGTGCCAAGAGTTTCTGTTTTCTCCCTCAACATATGATGCTGTTTAAGTTAAAAATAGATCTGGCATCTGACAATTTATATCTTTCAAATCAGTGTTAAGATAAATGTTTACTTTTTGTGCTTAATGTATTTGAGAAGCCCAACAATTGCTATTACTGTCCAACAAGATTTACAGTAACCTACACAGGACTCAGGATGCACAACCTTTTGCTGTAAGGAGAGTTTAAATAGGCCAGGACTGTTTTGCTTTGATAAAGAAAATATTCTTTTACAGGCAGAAATCAATTTTAAACTACATCAAAAGCATCCAATACATTTGTGCTCGGTAGGCTGTTATTAAAAATAGAAGTTAGTATAATTTAATGTAACTATAATAAGCTTCCTTGGTTATGCATCAGCAGGCAACATGCATTTTACATAAATAAAGAGAATGGATCTATATATAATTTATACAGCAAAGAAAGAAGTGAACTTTTGCCTCAAACAGCACGCCCTAAAAAGCATTATTTTCCAAATCATAGGCAGACAATCATTGTACAAGACATATGAATTGTAGCAGGAAACAGATTTGCAGGGATAAAACCGTTTACATCAGATGTGTACTGAAATAAATTGCTTTCAACTTTCTTCTTTAAAATCCTTCTTTTTTTTAGTCCACTCTTTGTAGTCTTAAAAGGCAAACAATCAAATGTGCCCACCACATGTTTGTGCTGGAGACCACTATCTTATACAAAAAAATAAGTGGTGTGTATTCACTTTTAGCACAATTTCATGTTTTGCAGTTTATTTTTGCCTTGATGAATGCCTTTAAAATCTATTTCTGAATTGACTATTATTATTATTATTATTATTATTATTATTATTATTATTATTATTATTATTATTAAGAGAGAATAAAACTATCTTGGATTTGTGTTTAACCCTTCACATTTCTTATTTTAACCATAGATTAAACTAGTTTCCCTGCTAATAAATGCTGTAAGGGTAGGGTAGCTTTTTACAGGATGCAGAGGTGAAAATATTACTAGAGCTTTTAAATGGTTAAGCAGCATGACCTTCTTTACTAAGCTGCCAATTTCACATTTTAATGAACCTAAAGCCACTGAGAATCAAAAAATAGATTTTAATTTGACTTCAGAAGATTGGAACAGATTTTGTTAAAGTGCTGGGATCTTGTGAACTCAGGTTAAACTTATTTCATCCCTACCTAGACCACATATTGAGGGGCAGATTTGGAGTAGCTCCCAGTTGTGCTGTGAGAAATATCATTTGAAAGAGCAATACCATGCTACATCTGTGCTGCAACTAGGACATTGAGATAACTTGATCATTTCTTGCCTCTGGTACTACCCTTAATTTTATGTCAGGTCGCCAACTGGAACATGAGAGTTATACAACACTCCATACAACACTCCAGTGCATTTCCATGAAACAACAATACTGCCTAAATTCATTTAAAGGAGCTCTGGCTGGGCTGCCTATTTATATATATTTTTTTATGTATAATGAGGCTTTTATCTATTTCATTTTGATGTAAACTTTCAAAATGCAAGAAAGTAAAATGCATATTATATATATATATATATATATATATATATATATATATATATATATATATATATATATATATATATATATATATATATATTAAAATAAATCAAATAAAAGTGTCCCTAATTCGTTGCCTAAAGGAAGTTGTCTAAGTTCTCTGAGTTCTCCTGTAAGAAATGGAATGACCGTTAGTTGATGGGGGACACGACTTCAAAAAGTGCTGTGTTTTTAAAGAAAAATGAAGTCATCCATAGATCACTTAGTGCTCACTCTAATCTCGTTGAATAAAGTATTGGTTTTAAATTGCAGAGGATATTTACAGGTAACACCAAATGAAAATAAAAACAGAAACTACCATGTGAAGGCTTTATTTCCCGTAATCTTACTGAAATCTCCCATTTAATACTAATTGTATTCTCACATTCCACCGTGTTTCTTACAATTTATTTTTCGTTTCTGTTGAAACCCCTATTTGAAAAAAAGCATTACTACGTGCGAATCATTAAAGAAAACTTTGACAGTTCCTTTCCTTACAATCCTTGCTACTATCTCACATGTACATCAAGTGAATCGAATGATACAGCGTTAGGTTATTAATTGGAAAACTAAAATGTATCTGACTGTTGTACATTTATTAACTTTAAAATATATAAGTGTAATCGATTTAAGAAATGCATTCCATTAGTTGGAATAGGGTCTGTGTTAAAAAAAAAAAAGTCTCGAAGCTGTTCAGTACTTGCTTAAGTCGTTTTGCAGAAAAATGAATACACATTATTAGGACTAGGAAGATCTAGATTCAGCACACTGGACACGTGGATCAAAAGGAAACTACGCCAGATAAGGAAAGAATGCCTTTTTACAGTTTATGCCCTCGAAAATTCAACAGTAATCGTTCCACCGATTACCTCTGAATTGTTAAAATTTTAAGATTTTAAGCGTCTTATGCACAACCAAAAAACGTTTCAACTAATCAAATTATTAAATAACGTGACAGAAAAAGATGTTTCAATTTTGTTTTTTGTTTTTTTAAGAAAGTGAGTGTCAAGAAATACAGTAAACACCATGCAAGTTATAATAAAAGGCAAACCATCTGTTACATTAAAGGCGTTATTAATATATATATATATATATATATATATATATATATATATATATATATATATATATATATATATATATATATATATATATACACAAACCGGAGAAAAGAAATTGTTTATTCAGTCAGTCGCCGTCTATCTTGACAATTGGTGTCAATTATTTTACTTAAATACTGGGGAGAAAAGACACTGAAAAAAAAGACTTAAAACCCCGTATTATGAGTTTCCTTTTACTCCAAACATATCGTCAAGATATGTAGATTGAGGTGGTGTTGAAATTGGTCAGGTTCAAGTTGATGTCCAGTTTCTGATCTTCTTCTGCCTCCTAGCGACGAAACCATCAGAGAAACAAATAGAACTAGAAATGTTGCTCCTTCAGAAAATATTGTATCTCGAGCTGGGTAACGGCGTACGGACAGTTTTAAAGAATTAATGTATCGAAGTATAAAAAAAAGAATAGATTCGTTTTAAAAACGTGTGTGTTTTACATGGATTTTATTAAATTCCAAAGTGTAGTTTTAATGGACCCACATAAAACGATTCATGTTGTGATAAAATTAGCAACAACCAACCTTATGCGCAATATTATTTATCCTGGTCCTTGTCAAAAAAAAAAAGTAGGTATAGCCTACATTTTCAAGTCATCGTATTTCATTTTTATTTCCTAAGGAAATCAAAAACTCGAAACTAGTAATGCTGTCATTTAAAATCAGCAACAGTCACCGATTTAAGTCATTTTCTGTCTCAACCTACTGACGCAGAACATAACACAATCGAAAACCGTCAGTTATTTTTAATTTTAAAAATGTTATCTATCAATTGCACAAATCCAGTTAGAAACAGCAGCGTTCCTCTCTAGCACTCAGCAAACCAACCCCCCACACACATTTGTCAACATGTCCTTACCTTCAGGATATTCTGTTTGTTTAACATATATTAAGCTATATATATATATATATATATATATATATATATATATATATATATATATATATATGATTATTCGTCCAGCATTTTAAGTCAATATTATCTTATTGAAATGAAGAGCAAACTCGGTTCCTGTTTTTGTTTTCGAAAGCACGTCCTCTAAAACTACAAAACAATACAACAGCAATCTTCCTCTAGTTTCCTAAATAAAGATTGTCATGTACAAATGTATCCGTTTTACTGCGATCTACGCAGGTATTCGGAAGAGATGTGGGTGACAATTATTCTTTTTTTCCCGTTTCGACGTTGTTGGCAGCAGGTTCCGCACACGCGGTGCTTGTAAACATTCAGACACGAGATTTTTCCCAATCAAAATCCACTTCCACTTTTTTGAAAATCTTCCAAAAAATAGTATGAGAGGAGGGAAATCCTCTCCAGTCAGTAAACAGTCAGTTTTTACAAGGGTTTACACTAGAAATTAAGAAAGTAGTATAATAAAGCATGCATACCTAGCACGATCACCTACCTACCATATGCCCTTTAGTGGCTAAAGCGCACTGGGGGCATGGAAAAGACACAGCTTATTCTCGTTAGGTTTATCTGACTGTAAAGTATTCCGGTTTCAAAAAGCTGAATGCAAAAAATGAAAACTTTTTTCTGCTCAAGTTTTATGGTCATCATATTGTAAAAAGGTTATTTTTGACTGCAAAAGAAATCTCGCAAGGCATTTTCTTAAGTCCACATGACCACGATCCTTGCTGTCCAATGTCCAGTACTATCACCTTCACCAAGTTTTTTCGCTCCTGGTCGCTGTTTACTTATTTACAGTAAAATATTAAGACCGTGGCTGGGAAAAGTGAAGAAAATGTGTAAATTGTATTTATCTTTTTATTTTATTTTATTTTTTACTTACGCGAAAAATCCCGTTTGCTTAAGTGCTGGGGTTTGCCTTGCTTGCGGCGAGACATGGTGGTTGGTGGTGGCTTTGAGCTCGGTTCACATCGGGAGAGCCGGGTTAGAAAGGAGACTCCAGAGAAAATATCTTCATCAATGCCTTTGACATCCAAAATAAATTAGAAATAATACAAAGATGGCGCAGGGAAGATGGATTGTGGGATAGCCGTCATGGCTTTTTTGAAAAGAGAGAGAGAGATGAAAAAATGGCAAAAGCCCCCCTGAGCTGCAAGTTCAAGTGCGGACGTGACGTCCCTACGAACTTGAACGTCAGGAGATGGATGGACACAGACATACAAAACATGGGCAGGGCAAAGACAGAGAGGAGGCGGAGGGAATGGAAATAACAAAGCCAATGGACACTCATTAGGGGCTGGACATGAAAAATAGACCCGAAGAAGCCAATGGACAGAGGGATCAGGGGGGCTGGACAAGAGGCACAAGGGGGAAAAAAAACTGTCTAATGAAAGCCATGGGCATTGATCGGGGGCTGGACGTGAAAAAAAATAGACCAAGAGAAACCAATGGACAAAGCATTAGGGGGCTGGACATGTGGTACAGAAGAAAAAAAATAAGCAGTAGCAGTGGACATTGAGCAGGGACCTGGGCATGGAACATACTGAAAACAAGCTCGTGGTCAGAAAACAACACTCACTAAATTAAAGCAAAAACTGGTGCAATCAAACACAACTTAGCAATGTGCAAAATAAAGAAGTGAGGCGATTGCATGCGCAAGGCTGAAAGGTCCCGTAGCAGGACAAGTGAGAAGGCAAAATAAAAATACATGTAGTGAAGTATGCATTTAAATAATGCAATAAGAATGGACCGGGTAATGGCAAGAGAAAACTAAACGAGTAGCACCGTCAAAGAAGTGCAGGGGTAATGTAAGAACAGGCTGGAAGAAAGTAGCAAGCTGTGCAAGGGCTAGAGAGGAAGCGACAGGTCGACAAATGAGTTTAAAGAGGTATTGCGATTGTGAAACCAAAAAGGACAGCTGAGGATTTAAGAGACACCAGCGGGGGGAAAAAAACACTAAAATAATGACACCTTCCAGTAAAACAGACAAATATACAAACCCGGTAATATGAACTGAATGGGGGTTGGAGAAATAACCATGCAAAGTAGTAAAAAGTAATAAGACTAGTGGCTACATAAGTGAATCACAAGAGCGAAATGTAATGAAAACGTGAGCCAGACGCGGTATCTGGGAAGGGAATACAAAGGGGGAGAAAATCAATAGGAATATAGAGAAAGGATCTGGGAGGAAGGTGAGCACTGAGGATAAATCTAAGCAGTGAGTGGAAATGTTTTCCAAGCAGACCAGGTTAGTTTACGAAAGGGAAGCATCGATACCTGATTATAAAGGGGAAAGTAAACGTGTGTGAATAATGAACCTATTTAAATATACCGACTATCGCTAAATAGAGTGGTAAAAGGTAAAATAGTAATATGTGCATATCAAAAACCTAGAAATTATACAATACTGTAAATCTAAATCTGTAAAGCGGGCTGGTTTGGGGAAATGTTTTGCAGTCGATACACCTCGTATTTGGATTAGTGCGACTTTAAAGTCTAATGCGAAAGCAAGGCTGCAACATATTTGTGATAATAATGTATTTCAAGTAAGCGATGGTCCCTCTACTCAGAACGAAGCTGTCTGTAATAAATAAACAGGGATATCTTCACTTTTTTTCATGGTCGCTCAGAAAATCTGCTGCTTGAATTCGAAATCAGATCTGCTCAGAAAGGGTCTCTGTGTTCCATGTTACCATGCATGTAACGTCTTACAGCTGGCTCGATCGTATTAGAATCCAGAATCCAACGATTCTATCTTAAATACAACAACATTTGATATGGACTTTTGATGGACCAGGATATATCGTAATTATTGTCTGACTTGTAAATAATCGAAAAAAGTGGGTCCCCATGTGTTTAAAACTTACTTTTGTATTGCATTTTAACTTTCAGGTGCAAGAAAGCTCAGACTCATATATTGGGAAAAAATACACTTTTACAGGCTCGTCCGATATGATTTGTTGTATGTAGACTACTCCTATAGCAGACAGATATTTTTAAGATAGATGACCTGTCTACAATATTGGTTGGGTTTCATGGAATAGAAGTTTGTGTTATGACTGCAAGAAACGGTTTTTATTACAAGTATAGTACCGAAACCTGTAAATGTCCAGAATTATATTTTTTGTAAAGTGCAAAAATGTTTATTTACGCGTCCCACCTGCGCTGTTTGGGGTGACTTCTTGCAAAGTCCACGGTGTAAAAATCATGAAAAACCAAAAAGAAAGTAAAATTGATGTTCTCTAATTAGCATGCCAGCAAAGTTGACTAATACCCTTCAACATGAGAACTGTTCATATAAACTATTAATTGTTTAACAGAAATACTAATATATGATGAACAAGAGACTATGGGAAATAGATGGTTTGTAAACATGAAAAACTGCAACAGTTACCTAAAGCATTGTATTATATTATATTCATATACTAAGGACCAAGGAAGAGGCTTATACAGAAGTGGTCTTTAAAAAATATAGAAATGTGCCCCAATAATATAATTTGCTTTGTCAAGCATCATATTTTTCATATACACAGGGGGTAACAAATGTGTATTGTCTTTGGGTGTTGATGATAACATATATAGATACAATACTATTTTTCAACTGACTTTATTAGGCTCAGGGTTACATTTTATAACACATTTATAGACAACGGCAAATTGATGACATACATAATTCACTACAACAAAGAAACCTAATACTTCCAACATTGCTTTATTCTGTGGTTGAATTGAATCTACTGCTACACGTGTACATTCATTTATTAAGGCGTTAACCCTTTAAATAACAAATCAAGTTTTACTGTGCGCGTTACACAAGATAAGTGGGTGACGTGCATTTATGGATTTTATAATTCTGGTGTGAGATCTACAGTTTAAGCTTCTGATATTAAGAGATTTGTGAAAATATACAACCAACAAAGTAAGGCATTGTGCAAAACCGTTTCTGCTCCATTTTCCTTTTTTCCCCCAAAAACTATAGTACGACGTGCGCTTGGCGTAACCCGGTGATGTATAGGCTAACATTTTGATACCTTATTAATATAGGAACTCAAACACGCACAGGTATAGGAATGTTCTTTTGGCTTGCAATGTGTACCCCCTGATTCCAGTACTTGTGTTTTATTATTGTGCCACTGATTTATGTAATAATATCGTTTGAACTATAAAGTCTGTGTGATGTATTCAAATGTACTCTGGGGTGTAAATAATGGAAGGTCAGCATATAACCTTCTCAGTAGTTTTCAGTATGAATTTTGAATAGTATGCCCCCCAGTAATACCCTTTTAGAAAAAAAAGACTGCGCTCTTATTTTATGGTGTAAAGTGTTTGTTTTTTTTTTAGCTTCGGGGATCTGGACGTGAATGTGGTCAACAAACAGCACATAAAGCGATCTCATTATAATCAATTTTGATGTTTACAGAAAAGGGCTTTACGCTTCTCAGAAACTGGTAAAGTAACAAAAGGGTTAACGGCTCATATTTACACTGGCTACACAAAGCATAAGAGGAAACGTGACATCTCGAGTTTAGTTGAATACCATCGTAGCCTACTTGTCCATTTTAACTGTTGCCTGTTTCCTTATCGTTTTATTTATTTACCGAAATTTATTTATTTACCGGTATCTATTTATTTATTTATCTATTTTACTTTTAAGCAGCTTCTGTGTTAATTTTATCTAAGGAACCGAAAAGGCAGCAGTAAATCATATTCCAACAAATGTACTGTGAGTAATGTACTGCAAACCTTCTGATTTTGAAGTTAGTTAGGTAGCCCATTGGTGGAAGGTCATTACATTTTCTGGAGTGATGATATCACGTTCCTAAATCCAAAGTCGCCTCTGCAACAAAAAAAAAAAACTAAAAAAAAAAAAACTGTCATAGAACAAAATAGATACTCATTGTGGAAATCAATATGAATGAGTAAGCTTCTTCTTGTTATATAGTTGATCGTTCTCTTTATTAAAGTGTGGGGAAATGGAAATAGAGCAAAACAAAATAAGTCATGAACAAACAGTATCTCACCCCAACCACTCAGACTGTTAAATGAAAGGGCTGTTGGGTCTTATCTGCATCTGTGAGCTGACTACCAACCTGCTCAGCCTGTATTTCACAGTTCAACCAGCACCATGTCCAATTCAAAAGCATGGTGTTTTGTTTTTTACTTATCACTGATACGTTGTAGCATTGATTATTTTGTGTGACATTAAGGTTCAATGTGTTCTTTGTTTGGGGAAGAAGAAGAAGAAGAAGAAGAAGAAGAAGAAGAAGAAGAAGAAGAAGAAGAAGAAATAGTAATACGGTAGTAATCATATCCATTATGTTTATGGACGCTATTTGCCTCTAATGTTTAGTAATCGCCACACAGAAATACAAATATACCGCATGTGGCAAAGTCATATTTCTGATTTATATACCTGGAAATAACATGTATTAACTTCAATTTTTTATGGCGTTTTCCCCAAACGATAGTTCTAGCAGCACTGGGGCAAAATGGACTCAAATGCACATTATAAGTGTTTCTTAAAAATAAATAAATAAATAAATAAATAAGACTTTGCATTTCAGATAAGCACCAAATGACAATCATGTGAGGTTAAAAACTATTTTATTAAAAAAACAGTCATAGAGCTCCACAATTCGTTCGTTATTCAGAGCTGTACAAGAGCACTTAACTTACTGTACTATCCAATCAACATCATAGGTTTTATTTCAATCACAAATTGCAAAGCCTTTTCGTTATCACGTGTGTGATTTCTTTCTGTACCCTAATAACAATTTTAGCATTCAGATGAAGCGATTTCATTCTGTGACTGCCTTTTGTATTAGATCTGATTGTGAGAAGCCCCAGTGGGTACCTCTAAGGCAGAGATCTATCTGTGAGGCTGCAGCCGATTGAATAGTAGGCTGAGCGCTAACCTTGACCTTTCCCTAGACCCCGCTCCATCTGGTGGCAGCCTGTTTTTTCTACTCCTTCTTCCTTCACAGTCAACATTGATCAAGGCAGAATCGAGCGCCTCGGCACCTCCAGGGGCAAGACAGACCCATGTGGACAGCAAATTTCAATATATGTAAATGATCGAGCGACTGATGCGATCATAAATCAACCTCTTATATAGGGTACTGCCTAGTTATGTGCATTAAAGTGCAGAACAATATTTCAAAATACATTTAATAAAGCGCTATATATATATATATATATATATATATATATATATATATATATATATATATATATATATATATATATATATATATATATATATATATATATATATTGAAGTTAATAAGTGTTATTTCCAGGTATATAAATCAGAAATATAACTTTGCCACATGCGGTGTATTTGTATATTCTGTGTGGCGATTACTAAACATTAGAGGCAAATAGCGTCCATAAACATACTTTGTTTTATTTAATTGTTTTTCCATTTTCCTAATAAAGCAGGTTCCCCAAATCACCCTGTCTGGCATTAGCATCCCTTTAGACATAATAGGCAATGAAAATGATACAAGGATTTTATATATTTTCTGTTTCAAATTATTATTCAAATTGTGCCATCTATTTATAATCTATCTACCTAGACTATGCCACAATGGCCTGTTGAAGTATTTTCATTTTATTCATGTTTATGAAAGAAAGCATTGCGTTTAACAGGAGAGCTAGAAGAACGAGTCACGTGCGTATACCATGGGCAGCAGCTCATAGAAAATTGACTGACTGGCCGCTTGGGCGCATTTCAATATATGGAAATGACCAGAGGCTTATGCAATAAATCAACGCTCAACACTTTGTCATTTTTCTCTTTCTGCTTCACTTTTTTTTAATTTTCTTTTCCTACATCAGCTGCTGTGTTTTGCGCTTTTTTTCTTTTTTTGTAGGCCTATTCTGAAAGAAAAAATAAAATATTAATGTTTATTTACTGAGAATGTCAATGTAAAAATGGCAAGTATTTAAATTGTATTTATATAGACATGTTTATTTCTGTCAGTTTGTTTCAATGGAAATCTAGAAACTTAATATATTGCAACATTATGTAAATAACCCCTATAGATTATTCAACTTTAGAGAATAAAGGTGCTTAGTCAAAATGTACAATCCTATGATCAGTAACTATGAACTTTGACGAACCCGCTTAAAATGATGTCTGGATTGGGGGGTGGAGGGGGGTGGGGGTTGGCTTTGTTTCTTTTCTAGCCAGCTAGACAGTTTTTTCCTTACTGAATAAAGCATATGGGGGGGGGGGGGGTCAGTGGTCATCGCCCAGCTCAGAACCTAATTAATTTCATTAAAGGAAATACACTGCTGCATTATATCAGCATGGGGTAATTAACCCCTTGGACACTGCAATGCTATTCATAAACCATTTAAAACAAGTTGCACGGTTATAATCCAGAGGTTACTAGCTTTGAGCACTGTTGAAGGAATACGGTAACTACCAAAAGTAACTTTCCACTACGTTCTGCGTTCTGCGTGGAGACTAGTAACATCATAGTCTGACTAAGGAAAAGCACAATAGTTTAACTTGACAATCATGCTTTCGTTTAAAATAAATCAGTTTATTGTAAAATGTGATTCTCTACTAACATGTGTTTTTTTTTTTTTTTTTTGAACGATCGCATCTGATTTTCTATATGCATGTTTCAATAGTAATTTGTATGTAGTGACAAGAAAAGAAAAAAAAAGAGTCTATCTTGCAACTGCATTATTTTAAGATGTCCAGACAGGATTGTTATAATTCTGCTGTTATGTGCAGCGTGTTTAAAAAGCTAGGTTGCAACAATTACAGGGTATATCTGCAAGAGTAATACTGTACAGAATTAACATCTAACTAACTCCTTTTGCCATAAATTTAGCATTCAACCCCTCTGCTGTATCAGTTTTCGATTTTACATAATGTGTGACTAGTGTAGTCGCTTTTTTCATGGTTTGATATTTAACCCATAGGTGCCTTAGAAATGTGTTGTACAAGAAGTTAACGTACATGTGGGAAATACAATTCAATTAACAATAAGTAAAAATCGTATGCTTTAGACCCATGTTCAGTACATATGAACACAAAGCTATGTTGCATTACAAAACGCTGTTTAAGTGATCTTGTGCTGCCTATACAGAATGTCTGAGACCCGTCCGTGCTTGCCATGCAGCCAAATTAAGTGTCAATTAAAAAGCTTCCATATTCAAGCCCACACAATGGATAAAGCACATGAGCTGAAATTGTTTAAGGGCAGTATAATCTTTTTTTACAACTTAATGGAAGTTATTATTTATGTCTTGTTGTATGAAGAAAATAGGAAACACAATGGTACATCCTCATATATATGACCTATCCCAAACTAATAAGGCAGCTCTATACGTTAAGCTTTTGTTTGCCCGATAGGCTGGGCTTTCATATTTTGGGTAAATACAGCTGTTGTCCTGCTTGTGTAGATTTAATAACTTAGTCCCATATATGTTATAAATCATTTAATAAAATCATATAGCCTATATTAAGAGATGTCATTGTTAATGGTGCAAAATTAGTTTAATAAACTGCTGTTAAAAAGTTTTTGAAATAAAATGCCGATTGTGAACAATATGTCCTATATATGCCTCACTTGTTAATGTCATTCTCTTGGTGGTAAATTACAGGCCGGCAAAGTTATATAACAAAGATTGTTTTGTCTGGTTTAGATCTATTGCGCCATCACCCGATGGCAGGTGTGAGGGAAAGTGTGAAGTTGCGGAACTAGATTTTTAACTTCACCTTTCAGCGTGACTGTAAATCTTAATAAGTTTCTTTTGAAAAATGACTTTCACGAATTGTAATGTGATTATTGTCATAAGCTTGGTTATTTAGCTCTGTTTAAATATCGCTCTGTTTGCCTTTAAATCCCCCTGCAAACTGCCAATTGTGTCATTTTGACATAAGTAAGCCCCGCGTCATTTTGTTTACCAGCCGACTGGTCATTGCGTGGTAAACACTTGAAACACTGTGTATGGTCCCAGACCACTTCAATTTGTTTGTGGCTAGTCGAGCACACAAGGCTGTATTGAAAGTGTCTGGATTCAAGTGCAGACAGATGGAGAGCATGGAGGTTAGCTTTGCCAAGCCTTGCGTTGACCTTTCCAGAGAGAATTAAATCAGTCTGGCCCCGTTGTTAGCGCAAAATTATAGCCTGGATCACAAACAATCCATCCAAAAGATATTGTTGCCAATACTTAGTTATCATTTTGCCTCTAGGCTACTTTCTTTTTACTTTTTACTAAGTAAAATAGAAAATGGAAAGAGCTTGCATTACAACTGGTAACAAATTATTCCAGTATAGTGCATTTACTTAACACAATAGATTATTAACAAGATTATATAGTTAAGAAAGTTAACATAACCGAATTTTTGTATTTACATTTTCAATATATTGATTACACGATATAAAATTGAGTATAATCTATTCTTCTGCACTGCCAACATGCCTTTAAACATTACAGTTCGTCTTTGATTAATCAAGATTCTGCTTGACATGATCATCAATTAAATAAAAAAGCTAAGAAGTCAGATTTCCTCATAAACTCAACTATTACCACCCTAAAGTAGCCTATTACTACGCGTGTTTTCTTCAACTGGAATTCAAGGCATTAGGGGCTGCATTTGTTGATTTGCTAATACGATTTTAAATAAATAAATAAAAACAAAAACAATCTAATATATCCTTCTACCTATATACAGGATCTGGCGAGGTCCTGAATAAAAGGGCAGAAAAATCAAGAATTATCTTAAAATCCCTGCTAAGTCAGGCTTTGCTTTTTTCAGGGGAATTTCAAGCTTTAGTAGTTCAGACAGATTCACAGGCTGATCATTAACATTAATGGGTAGATTTCGCAACGTGGCATTATCACACTGTGAGATGGGTAGGCATACCATCTGGGTTTTGGCAGGTATTAGATGTAATCAAACGGATTACTTGGCTATGGCAGAACTTATACCTTAGACTTAACATGTTAAGTCTCTTATTTATTTAAAAACCAAAATAGGTGTATTGGAATTGGAAATGTATGTCAGTTTTGTTTATCTTTTGGATGACAGTAAATGTATTTATGCTGATAATTTTATATATATATATATATATATATATATATATATATATATATATATATATATATATATATATATATATATATATATATATATATAATTATTTTATTGGAAATCTATTTGTAACAAAGCATTTGATAATATTCAATTGTAGAAACTGAATTAGCTTTTCTAATGACATAATAGGCTTTGAAACTATTTTGGCAATGAATACAAATAATCCAAAAATAACCATGTTAACTTCTACTTTGTACTTTTGTATTCTGGGGCAATTTTATTGGTGCTGCAAATTGTTTTGGGGAAACTGTTTATTAGACTGATTTTTTTCCTTTCAAGATATATAATTTGATTCTGTTTTCACAGATCTAACTGTTCTACACTGAAGATAAGTTTCCTCGAAATAAAAGGAGATCTTTCACACAGTTTGCTGATTTCACTTAGCAATCTTCATCAATCTATGGTAATGCGTGACCATGTTTATTGGTGTAGTAGTGAAGTTGTTGTTAATTTTACACTAAACGGTTGTTATGATGATGAATGTGGAGGCTGAGATGGTACACAAGGGACTGCCAACCATTTATCTATTACTGAAAGAAAGCTTTATTGTTTTTAAGCAATATGAGTTGCTATATGGTTAAAGTAAATACCAGTAGGCCTATGTTAAAACAGTGTTTATGAACATACCTTGACTCTTTAAACTGTAGGGCGATTAAAGAAATAATCAAACCCACGCGGGCGCCAGATTTGTACAAAGATTCAGACTTTTGCTTTGAAGTTTAAGCGCAGTGATTTGCAATGAGCCACAAACTTTCCACTGCATTAACTATTTTGGTACTTGCATTGATATTTCAGTTCCACGTGTTTGATTACACTATATCGCTCTAATTATACTTGATAGGAGGCACACTTTTCGCAAGCGTTCGTTTGTTTGAATGACTGCGTTGTTACTGTCTGGGGAAGTTGGAAACAAAGTAATAATTGTGACGTCATATGAATGTCATATGTACACTCGCCACTGGATTTCCTAGATGCAGATTTCCGATTTGTAACAGAAGAGATACTATTGTCATTTTTGTTTATGGTGTTGTATTAAAGTTATGTAAAATGGAGAGCGAATGCATAATAACACTGTACAAATTGTGAAAATCCAAAATTGAGCGAGGATGAATGATTGTTTTTAATTTTAGACGTTTTTCGTATCAGATTTTTTTGGGGTTAGCCAGATTACTAGATATGCTACATAATATAAAAGGTTCAAAACAATAATCATTAAATAATACACAATGCAATTATAGCAGAAAACATCACTTTGTCTATAATAGGCTCATACTGCTTGGCATTTTCATAACATCTTTTTAACCTTGCTTAAAGATTGATATCTTTTTTTCACAACTGGATTTACCTTTTCTCACCAGCGTTTCGAACTATTAGGGTCTAAAATGTTGTTCCTTACAAGGAAAAGCTGTTTTTTTCTTTCTTTTCTTTTCTTCCTGGGTCGCATAGTCTAATGAACTGGCGCCATCTTGAGGACAGACAAAAGCAGACGATAGCTATGTCTGTTTTTACTTTATTTGTATTACATTTGTAGAGTTTTTAAATGTGGCCGGCTATTGTTTTATATTCTCTTTTAACTCTCAAGAGTTTATTTTAAGGAAATTGTGCTTATTAATGTGCTACTCCAGAGATCCAGAGACAGACGTTCTTTGAAATTATATATATATATATATATATATATATATATATATATATATATATATATATATATATATATATATATATATATATATATATATATATGTGGTATGCTATGGGCGACTTGTTCTTAGTGTATCTGCAATTTGTTTCAATGTTTAAATTAATATATTGCAATACATGCCCGTATGGTTATGTACAATTTGATGTACAATTAATTATATATCGCTCTGCTTGGTTCTGCTTAAAACACTCAGCAACCTATCATGTTGACCTTAAGAATGTCTTTAAAATGGACAGTGTACCTTTCCTTGTAAAATTACACTATTTGGTAAATTGCTACCCAATATACTACCCAATAATTATGAAAAATAAAAACTTTTGTGTTTAATTGTTTTAGCAATGCCCCCTGGTTTTGGTCAATATTTTGGAGTTGAAATGGAGACATGTGTAATGTGTGGTCTTTGCTACCCTATTGACTATTGGCAAGTTAAGAATTTAAAACATTTTGAAGTATTGTTTAGCTGATTTAACAGTTTGTTGAATGCATTTTATTGGTCATTGCGTGTTAATTCAAAGATTAAAAAACAAATCATTTAAGTCGGAAATGGTTTGCAATGGATAACCTTAGAACATTCCCGTTTACTAAGCGCATATGGGATATTCCATTGATTTTCATGAATTATTTATAGGATTCACAGGTAAAGCAAAGGATATGAAAAAAAAATACAACTGGTAAGCTTCACATTAAAGTTGGTTTGAAAAGTCTAGGTGATATTATCATAAAAGGTGCACTATATGTTGGTGCTTGTATACCAGGTGCTCGTTTCTATATACCAGTACAATGTCTTATACTATCAGGCTGTAAGCAACACCTATTAGGCAAGAATTAGTCATTTACTTGTAACTAACAAGCACTTAATAGATCATTTATAAGCAGTGAATAAGGCTTTTCAAGGTAGTCATTAAACCTATTCCCACACATGCCTTATTAACAGCTAATTGGGTGATAATTAAGGATTTGAACCTCCTATGCTGAAGACTGTTCTTCTACAGGTAGGGGCTTACTGGCTGCTTGTTAATCATAAATACCTTAGTAATAAAGCAACTAATCAAAGTGGAGCGTTTAGGGATAACATGTTCTTTAGGCATAAACTAAAAGACTACATTTATATTGATAAAGAACTTATTAGCAGGTTAAAGGTCACAGATAAAGATGTGCAACTCCTATTCTGAACTGAAACCCATTTCATCACTTACTTGCACTCTATTAACTACAACTGAGCTTGTTATTCAGCAAACAAGGTACAAAGAAGTAATTATTATGTCACTAAAGGTGTAGTAATAGCTTTAGTCACATAGTAAAGTGAAAAATACAAAAATACAGATAACCTGCATTAATAAACCTAACAAAAATGTGTTTGCCCCTGAAGTAGAAATATATATATATGTAGAGTAGTGGTTAGGACTCTGGACTCTTGACCGGAGGGTCGTGGGTTCAATCCCAGGTGGGGGGCACTGCTGCTATACCCTTAAGCAAGGTAATTTACCTAGATTGCTCCAGTAAAAACCCAACTGTATAAATGGGTACTTGTTTGTAAAAGTAATGTGTAAAAAAAAATGTAATTGTATGTAAAAATAATGTGATATCTTGTAACAATTGTAAGTCGCCCTGGATAAGGGTGTCTGCTAAGAAATAAATAATAATATATTGAACATACCTTTAGTTTGTTTTGTTTTCAAACATGGATGGTTCAAATGCATTTTTGTTTTGAAATGTGGACATTTAAACTGTCACAAAATGTAATCTTTCATTGCTACATAATGATTTTTCAATTGCTAAAAATACACAGCAGCTTTTAATGATTAATTACAAAAATAGACCTTCAACAACAAAACTTCTCATGTCATGGTGAACGCTAACAAGGTAGTTAGTAAGTGTGTCAAAGATGAATCATAGAAATTGTGTTGGTTTGAAAAGTGAACATTAGAACTCTTCCATAGTGTATCAAATGGTTCAGAACACTTTCATTTTCAGGCATGCATTTCAGACTAACAGTATACTGAACTGCAGAGACCCACAATGTCATTTATTGGTTATATATTTTTTAAAGTTCAAAAGGTGTTAGAGTACAAAATAATCTAATTAATCTGTGGTCAGCCACAAATTCAGAGGTAGTTGTTCAGAAATGCATGTCTAATACATGTGAGAAATGGAAACTTTAATACTAGCAAGTGATTCTAAAAGAAAAAAAAAACTGGATAAGGTGCTCAAAACATCTTCATTTTTGATTTGCAATGTCTTTTCTTTTTCATTTTTGGTAATGTTTTCTTTTGTTTGCTCATCAATGGCACCTGAGCACCTTTGGGCAAATGCCAGAAGTGTTTCTTTAGTAGCGGGGTCCCTTTTTCTGTGTGGGCCAGTGACGGGGTGCCCACCCCTTGTGTGTATTTTATTTATGTATGATTATTATTTTCATTTATATTATTATTATTGTATATTGTATTTGTGTGCGGACGGATGGAAGCCGTCCGAAGTTATTGTTTATTATTTGTGGCCGGTGAAAAGCCGGCATTATTGTTATTATTTGGCAAGGATGGGGTTACTTCCCCATTCTTAAATAAACATGTGAGAATGTGGCTGGAGCCTTAATAAGGTGATTGTTTGATCAATGGGTAGTTAAGGCTCCAGCCACAGGATATATACACACACACATTATTATTATTATTATTTGTTTATTTAGCAGACGCCTTTATCCAAGGTGACTTACAGAGACTAGGGTGTGTGAACTATGCATCAGCTGCAGAGTCACTTACAACTACGTCTCACCCGAAAGACGGAGCACAAGGAGGTTAAGTGACTTGCTCAGGGTCACACAATGAGTCAGTGGCTGAGGTGGGATTTGAACCGGGGACCTTCTGGTTACAAGCCCTTTTCTTTAACCACATGAATCAGTGGTTGGAAATTCTGGCCTGTGATTGGTTAAAACCTCATCATAGGAGCAGAAATAGATTGAACTATTGCCCTGACATCCTTACACCACCGGGCAATAGTCTATCTCTGTCACGGGATTGGTTCACATCACTGTCAGTCCTGCCCCTTTTCAAAGGAACGCCTTTCTCCCTCGCACTCCTCACAAAAAGAGAAAATGGCTGAACACTGATTCTGTGACTTAACAAAAAATGAATTACAAAATATACCACAAAATAAAGATGCTCCAAACACTAAAATGGTGATTAAAACATCACTGTCACTGTTTTCTGACTTTCTAAAATCCAAACAAATTCAACTTGACGAAAACAAATATGAAGGTGGGCTATAAACTGGATTATGCAGCAGTCAGCAAACCAGACAGAGAACAACTTTGATAACTATGCGGTATGAACTTCAAAAACATTTTCTGCTATTATTTATGTTATTTATTTATTTACTTATGCTGTATCAGCCTGCGGCTTCGGGGATTATAGCCCCCTGTTGGTAACAATAGTCTTCCCTCGGGTCAATAATTTTCCACTATAGCCCTCCTCTCCAGTCCATATTTACCATATATATAGGGAGGGAGAAGGAGAGGGAGATGGAGAGGGAGGGAGAGGCAGAGGGAGATGGAGAGGGGGAGGGAGGAAGGGAGGGGGAGAGAGACAGAGACAGAGAGAGAGAGAGAGAGAGAGAGAGAGAGAGAGAGAGAGAGAGAGGCAAAGGGAGAGGGAGAGAGAGAGGCAGAGGGAGGGAGATGGAGAGGGAGGGAGAGAGAGGCAGAGGAGATGGAGAGGGAGAGGAGAGAGAGGTAGAGGGAGAGGAGAGAGAGGCAGAGGAGAGGGAGGGAGGAGAGAGGCAGAGGGAGAGGGGAGGGAGAGAGAGGCAAAGGGAGAGGGAAGGGAGACAGAGAGGGAGGGAGAGGGAGAGAGAGAGAGGTATTACATTATGCTATTTTTGAGACCCCTCTTTCCTGATGATGCTGCATCCAGCCGATCCAACTGGATTTGAAACTGCTACGACAGCCGAGTCTTTAGCTTTGCTAGTAGAGAAAGCATATCTACATACATAAAACAATATTGTTTTGGACCATTAGATCAAGGTAAACTGAATTCTAATACAGTCTCACTAATATATAGTTATACTGTATGCATAATGAACAATCTATTATTTTTGTATTCAAGATGCTGTCCTATTCTGGTGAGTGTGCAGAGTACAACATGATAAGGTTCGAACCTCTCAAGAATTAATCATAAAAATAAATGCTATTTGCCCTTATATTTGACACAGCCAGTATGCCAGAGACACACCCAGTGCAGGGTATTCCTTTTTCCCATTACTGGACTATCCATTTATTACAGTAAAAAGGAAAAATTACTAATATGTAATTTATATAAAAATATAACCATCATCCTTATAAACGTTAACCATAGTAAAAGCATAGCAAAGCGTTACAAAGCATAGGAAAGCAATGTAAAGAATAGTGAGGTATGGTAAGGCATATTAATAAACATGGCAAACCAGGGAAAAGTATAGTTAATACATGGTATTTCCATGGAAAAAGCATGGTAAAAGTGCAAAAAATACCATGCAAACAGTAAAATAATACAGAGCAGTAGGTGCATTGATGTCTTACTGTTTAATTTGGGAGGGTACACAATCAAATTAACAGAGTTGTCTTTAAGTCACTTATAGGGCAAGTACTGATGGTTCAAACAAGAAGCTTCTGATAACTGCTGAAGCAACGGATTGAATGTGACCATTTCAAGGAATTTTTACTTTTCAAGCTGCTCAAATTAAAATTGCTTTGATTTTGTTGGTGGAAAACACTGGAAAATGTCCCCTATAACTAGCTGCTTGAAAAGTGGTTCATGTCAGAGCTGATGAATCAGACCTTTGCTGGGGTTCTGTCGTCAGGTGGTTTAGTACAGAGAAACAGACTGCGGGTCAGAAAGTAAGCAGGCACAGAAGTAAGGGTCTAGCCCAGCCCCCTTTCCCCTTCAGCTGCCCTGGCATTGTTTTGTAAAAAAAAGCCACAATCACCTCCCTCCAGCTCATTTCTATATGTTGAAGGCAATAGAAAAAAGTGCTGGAGAGTCCTGACAAAGTCAATACAGCTAAAGCAGCATGTTTGCCTTGATGAACAAATACACAGATTATGGTGTATGCCCCTTTTTAATTTTTTTGATTGCAAGTCTTGTCACATTTTTATTGCGCCCTGCTTTTTTTAAATCGGTTCACTCTAAATTCCCTGTACTCTGTATTTCATTGTCTAAAAGCTGTGTGTGTGTTTTAACAATGAGATTTGGTTGCATGTGTGTGAAAGTAATACAGGTCTTTGTATTTAAACTGTTGTACAACTACTTTATAATAAACAAACATTGTTTGATGTGTGTGTGTGTGTGTGTGTGTGTGTGTGTGTGTGTGTGTGTGTGTGTGTGTGTGTGTGTGTGTGTGTGTGTGTGTGTGTGTGTGTGTGTGTGTGTGTGTGTGTGTGTGTTGTTTTGTGCTTCTGACCCCTGGTCCTTGTTTGACAAGAAACAAGGACCAGGGGTCACAAATGGAGATTAGATAAAGGGGCATTCAGAACAGAAAATAGGAGGCACTTTTTTTACAGGGAATTGTGAGGGTCTGGAACCAACTCCCCAGTAATGTTGTTGAAGCTGACACCCTGGGATCCTTCAAGAAGCTGTTTGATGAGATTCTGGGATCAATAAGCTACTAACAACCAAATGAGCAAGATGGGCTGAATGGCCTCCTCTCGTTTGTAAACTTTCTTATGTTCTTATGTTCTTATATTAGTGAGCAAAAATGGTACTTGTATGCTATGTATCAATGGTATTTGATTTGTGTACAGTAATATCAAAGTTACTAAAAAAAAGTGCATTTCTCCCTCTTTAAGATGCCAGGTAACATTAAAATGTGGTGGTTTGGAGGGTGGGAGAGGTTTAGAGGGATCAGTGCATGTGTCAAGTGGGTCTCATAAGAAGTTTCACACTTTGATTTCATTGCAGCTACAGTACAGTGCAGTCCTACACATTTTCTTTACAAAAATCACAAATCTCTTTGCTGTAAGTGACACTTTTGTTTCATCATGCACAAACTGAATGAATATGCATGTATCACTACTGTTTTAAAGGGTAAACAGTTCTAATTGTAGAAACTTGAGTAGATGGAGCCAGCAGAGTTCATCATCATTTTCTAGAAGTTCTCAAAAAGAGCAGGCAACTGAGATTCTATAATCTCTGATAAGGGCAAAAATTATACATATCCAATATTTGAGCAAAATAACTCAGAATAACTCATAACATTAAAGTAAGCTAGTTTTTAAGTACAATATATATCATGTGTTATGGAAAACGATGTGGCAGATGGTAGACAGCAGGGGATGTGGTTTATAATGGGGTGTCTTAGTGAAGGAACAAGTCACTATCTTCATATTCTTCAAATATTATGCTTCAAATATTAGATATTATATTACATTAGTTACAATGTCTTTTAAAAAAACTTAGGCAACATTATTTATTCAGTTTACATCTGTATCTGATATTTTACTGGTATCTGACACTGTTAACATGGTATGACATATTTTATTACTGTTACAAATAAGGTAAATTAATTTGTTAATGTTTATTCAGCTAGTGGCATTCATTACATTTAGTTGGAGGAATGGGATATATCTTCAAGAGATTAGTGATAAATCATGTATTTTTAATGAATATCAATAGGAGAAACCCCATGACATAGCTCGCTATCTAATTTGATTCAACTGTGCTGAAGGCAACCCTACCTCTCTGGCTGGGGAATAGCATTATAATGACTTTGAGCATTATATAGGCTGTTTCAGTGATTTAATGAACTGCCTATGTATTAAGTTCATTGGCTTTTAAATGATTAGAGTTAAAGAAAAATTAGCTTGTTTTGACTTGATCTCAAGTTTAAATAACCGGGACCTTTAAAAAAAAAACAAAAAAAAAACAGTGCAGGAGTGCAGTCAAGCACATCCAAAAAATCTTTGTAGTAAGGAGGAGAAGAATCAAGTAACCAAAACCACTGAATTATTGAGTATCAAAGGCAGCATACGTACACTTCAGAGGATTACAATAACACGTAATCATGTAATCTAGGCATAGCAATTGTTAGTTACACGTTTCTAATTAAATACCAGTGCCTGGGGAGGTAAAACATTTTGGAGAACCTATACTCTTTTAAGTTGCTGATAACAAGTTCTTAAAATACAAATAACATAGTGTGGTAGTTGAACTACACTTAGAAAGCAGGGCTTTTTAATGTTTTTGCTAGACACAGAACTGGAAATGCTATCTTATGTGTAAGGTAAAGTTATTTTGTGGACCTTTATACACTGATGTTGTTCATCTGTATAACGATAACTGCCTCACATTTTATACAGATTTTTAACCTATAGATTAATGAAGTCTAAGATTATGAAGACACTACTATGTGCATGTGCATTGGTAGGTTCTGTAAAGAACCAATTCCCTGTGTCATATTGTGACTTTGGGGACCCTGATCAATTATAAATGTTCCACTTTCTTTTTATTAATCAAACTGACTTATGATTATAACCTTGGTCCAAAACGAGCCATATTTTGTTGATGTTGTACCATCACATTTGGATTAATTGATCTCAAAACTAGTGGCAAGGAAGGCCAATGGTGAAAAGTTTCAAATAGGGCCTCAGATTTAATTAGGCTAGCCTTATCTGCCAACCAGTGTTTTGTGGATATTTTTGTTTAAGGGGTTTCCACATGGTACCATGGTGCCTGACCAGGGGGTTTGTAAACTTCAAGCTAGCTTGAGTAAGGGATGATCTACACAGAGGCAAAAAATAGAGGATTCACTTAGACTAAAAAATAGTTTTTACTCTTTTATTATTTCCTTTACAATACTTTTCAGTGCACAATGGTTTGAGGGGACCGCTGCTGCCAACAACATCACAGAAACAGGAGATGCTACTTTCTGCATTACAGATATGAGCACTAATTCCATGAATTAAATAATTAAATGAGTGCTGTTTGATGAATGATACATTCACTTCTCATCAACAGTGTGGTCTCGTTCAACATGGTCAATGCTTTGGTGTAAAATGAAGAATAACTGCATTTTGTGTTACAATTGCACTTATGAGATAGCCTGATCCATAAAATCCTTTGCAAATGTTTAGTGGAGATAATTAGCCATGCAGAGATATGAAAGTACTTAGTAAAGGGGTCTGAGTGGCACAAAAGGGGAAAAAATGATTAAATGGAGGAATTTGTTCTGTAGCAGAACAAAACTCTAGTAGAGTGCTTATATTGAAATATGAAGTCCCAATTTTCCCTGAAACTTCTTCATGATAATATTTCTGACATTACACTACAATGAAACAAACCTGAAACTTATTCATGCTAATATTTCTGACATTACATTACAATGAAACAGACCTGAAACTTCTTCATGATAATATTTCTGACATTACATTACAATGAAACAGACTCTTTGGTCCAAATACCAGCAAGATGCCAATTGTTATAACCAGCGCATTGAGAAGAAAAACATTATTACCTGTCTGAACATTCGGGTTTCAGTTTTACAGGTAGACAGTCCTGGTGACCAGTCAGTCTGCAGAGCACAACACAATCATGTTCTGAAATAATGTTGTTTATTTTTTATTGTGCGTTATTTCTGAATCACCCTCTATATGCATTCAAGTAAGGGCTTACTGAATGCAAACATTTTTGTTAAGTCAGTGTGTGTAAGGAGCATCCCATAAATAATAGTCAGATAAAATTATGTGCATCATAAACTGCTCTGAATTTTTAAATTGAGTTTCCTTTCAAAATAATGTAAATCAAGCTAACCCTAACCTGCCTCAAAATGACCCCTTACTATTAAAGTAGCAGCAGTAAGAGACACTGGAAAGGTCAACATTGGCTTTACAGTCCATTCTGATGCAGAAATTTATTCCAACTTGTTCCCTAATTTAAGTCTGCTGAAGAAAAGTATCTTAAAAAAAGTTTTGAACAAAGTTTTGAACATAGTGTAGACTGGGAGAGCCAAGGTGACGTACCCCTGGTTTAAAACATGAGCAGATGAAGACTGCAATTACATCTGCTGTTAGCTGGATACATATCTGTAAATCCATGATATGCTGAATGCTGGTTGCAGCTTGGGAGAAAAGCAGTGGAATATTTTAGTGTCTTTCAGGTTCGCACTTTCTTCAGGCTTAAAAAATGGAAGGAAGATTAAGACTAACTAGCTGAACCACAGTGAATTCCTTTGTTCTCCCACACCCCCACATCCATTTATTCAGAAACCAATTTTTAAAAACTGTTCTCTGTCATTATTATCCTACAGTACCTTAAAGGGTAATTGAGATGTTAAAATTGGTAATACTATGCAAATGTTAGTGTTCTTTAATGATCAGAATTGCCAATCAAAAAATGATAAATGGCACCGTTTTCCTAATCACAAAATCAGTAATCATCCTCAGATATGTTTATAAAGAACATAGTCATTCTAAATGTATTTAATGGAAGTTGCCTTGATCCCTGATGGCTCTGACTGTAGTACAATTCTAAAAGAGTAATTACATCGACAGCTGGAATTTCTTTACATTAATGATTTCACACATACAACTGATGCAAACTCAAAGCTGCATCTACTCAAGGTAATATGACCCCTGCTTTCAACACCTAAATACATTGATGAAAATGAAATCTTTATAAGATTTATACAGCGTCCTAGAAAAATTGGGCCACCCCTGCTGGTTTGTGGTGCTTGCCCATTGCCAGACCTTTTGTTTACTAATTTTTAAAGTGAACATATAAGTGGACAATTGAAATCCTGTTTGTGTAAAAGAAAAGCGATTTTATGAAGAAAGGCCTACAGAATAAACTAACTCTGCAGCCAGAGACTTCCTTTTTGAGTTTTTAACCCACAAATATATTTGGTAGCATTCAAATGTGTTACATACTTATCAGACTTTAACCAGGGGTACAACTCATAATTATATACACAAACTCTGCTCCAGAAGTACATATTCAGCAGATACCAGCTGTCAAAATCAATTTTAAGACTGAACATGAGAAGGACCAGATTGGAAAACCATTGAGATAACCAGAAAGGGCTCTGAATATCAAGAAAGTACAGAACTTAAAATAGGACACCAGCTGAGATAGCCACATTTACTTTGCTGCTGTATGTTGTAAAATCTTGGATTTTATTTATAACAAAAGTTCAAACAGAGATCACTGATAGATGAAAAGGTGCAGTTAATATACTCGACCATCACCTCTGCAGTCCCTGGTCTCAATTCTGACTGACATATTAAAGTGATTGTTGCCAGCAAAATAATTCTATACATTTTACCTGTTCTACACCTCCATTCGTTTTATAGGTCTCAAATATGCAGTTCTGAAAGAAACACATGCTATAATAAACATGCATTTTTCTTTTAAACCCTTATATCTGGTACTGCACTAGGTTTAATGAAATCTCTCTTTGCAAGCCATGCTTTCAGGTAGTGTTGCACTTCCTTGGTCATTTAACCAGCTGCTTTCCCTATTGACCCAGAAAACATTGCTGAGGTGAAATTACCAAGGAAGTGCAACTAAAACATGGATTTTTTTTGATTTTTTTTTACCAAGGCCTACTTGTTATTCCAGCAAAAAGCACTGCATCTTTTGAAAAGACTCCCTACAGTTGAATTTCAGGAGTGGTGTTTTCTGTACCATACAAGGTTAAAAAAAAAACTCTCAATTACAAGCTTCAGCAAGTTGGTAGAAAGGGCAAGAAATTCAGTATTATAATTGCTTATATTTTGTTCAGTATTCACATCCTTGCAATGTTTTATACTTTCATAATTTAGCCACAAGTCTATATCAAACTGTCTTTTCAACACGTCTTCTGAACCAACTAGTGCAGGAGTTTAACTTCATTGATATCCATTAAAACAACCTTAAGACCCCCACCCTGAAAACATTGTGGTTTTATTTATTTGTATGTCCTTTTTCCAGATAACTGATAACTGAAGCCTGTGAATTTACAATATAAACAAAGGTTTTTCTAAGATAAGAGTGGCTGTGTGGTCCAGTGGTTAAAGAAAAGGGCTTGTAACCAGGTGATCCCTGGTTCAAATCCCACCTCAGCCACTGACTCACTGTGTGACCCTGAGCAAGTCACTTAACCTCCTTGTGCTCCGTCTTTCGGGTGAGACGTAGTTGTAAGTGACTCTGATGCATAGTTCACACACCCTAGTCTCTGTAAGTCGTCTTGGATAAAGGTGTCTGCTAAATAAACTAATAATAATAATAATAATAATAATAATAATAAAATAATGGCTATTTTTAAATGACGATTTACACAGCATCTAGAATGTCCTACCTCAGTACTACCAGCAGATGGAGCCACAGGACATCGTCGTCACTATGTCTGGTAATCTGCAGTCCAACATTGATGCGAAGTGTCACGTCTTTCAAAACCTGTAAGGGTTGTTTTTTTGTTTTTGTTTTTGTGTTTGTTTGTTTTAGTTTTGTTTTTCTAAATACCAAAACTTCCTGGTTCTTTGGTTTGCCCGTGACATACCAGTCATTCAGTTTTCAGAAACTCAGTAATACAACTAGCTGAATATATCAATGTCCAGTCTCTGTCAATGTCTTCATCTACACAAACGTTTTACAACTATTCAATAGATTGTATACAGTTATAGAGGAGATGCAAGTCGTAAAGTTCAATAACAAAAGATTTCTGTTGAGGAAATTTGGAGATGGAGAGCGTGGCGGAGGGGGGAGGTAGTGTATTGTTTTTTTTTAAATTTTTATCGCCTTTATGCAGTTTAGTATTTGTAACTTGGTTTAATTTGTGTTTTTATGTATTTTGCCTGTGAATGCTACATATTTTATATTTCTTTTGAAAAAAAAGATTTTATAATGTCAGAAACGTATGATACTGTGGTTTTGTGATGCTGTGAGATTGAACCTGTTGCAATCATAATGTGTTCATGTTGAACAATACCAGTTAGTATCCTTTAAATAGGTAAAAGGGTAACATAATCACATTTCATATACAATAGAAATATGGCTCAGAATTTTAAAATTACTCATGGTTTCAGAGACCTCGATTAGACACTCATCCTGGTCTACTTTATATTAGCTAAAACGGGTCTGTTAACTAGCCGTTAGAGATGTTGATAGATGTTGATAGACCTACTAAGTGTTTTACTTTGTTGTACACAATTAATTATGCTTATCTTTATGGTACTTTTTAATTACACCCACCACTCACTTGCGTCGTTGCTTTTAAGAAATGGTCTGACCATCGCAATAAGCGGCCTCTGTTATGTCAACTCTTCAGAGTTAAATCCGCGCAGTGGCTGTCGGGATCGTTTAAGCCGGTGGGCGCCATATTGGAGTAGATCTATTGTTATAAATATGGAGAGAGGGGCTGGTGGTGGTTGAGTTCATGTTTTGTCGAAATTAATTATAAATATATACAGAGAAAGCGCCACGGGGTGTCATGAGAGAAATGTCGGCGTAAGTGGGGTGATCTCATAACATTAGCTGCTTTTGATTGTATATGTATTTTGATGGTTGAAAAGGGTTCTGCAGTTATTCGGTAACTATAGATAAAGGGCCTATGTTGTTTTCTAATTCGATCTAAATTGTATTGGTTTTTAAAATAATAATTATTAATATTATTTAGGGATTAGCAATGGAACCCGCTGCATGATAACACGGGACAAGTTTTATAGGTGTGGCGTCGTGCGTTGTTTATTAAAATAAATAAAAATGGTTGAGTTCTGGCTAAGTTCCTGGTGTAAACATTGCACAACCACGTTAAGTAAACTATAGCTATATTTTGTGTTCAGCCATGACATAAACTTTTAATAGAAGCGTATATGCTGCTGTGCTACAGAAACGTACACGTTGTATTGTATGCTGTCTTTAGTTTTTAGTAATTATACAGAATCTCTTTGTTTACACTTACAGCTGTTAATAGTTTAGTCTCTCTTCAGTCATACTGTCTAGCTCGGGCATGGTGTTAAAACACACACATCGTCTGGCTAATTATTGTAGGTACTTCAACTACTGTGTTGTAGGTCATGTCTGAAAAGCTACAACGAATCGGTAGCTAAGAACCGTCAAAAAGATACACACAGGGCAGGCATGTACTATTTTCTGAATGATCCTAAGTTAGCATTTAGCGTGACCTATTTGAAATGATTGGTACTGTACGACAAACGTGATGCAGTTTAAAATAAATCAATAAATAACATTGATTTTTATGTTCTACTTTTATTTAAGTATACATTTCGTAGATTCCTTTCAGATCGGGAAGTAGGATAGAGTACATATTTGTCACTGTCAACATTAGACTATTACCCGGACTACATTAAACAAATCTGTTAGGAAATGTTTGGTATGGTCAGGCCTATGTTTCCGCAAAATTATAAACCGTGATTGCCACAGACGTTTACGTAATGGTTTGTAGTTGTTTCAAAGGATATATCTTGTGTTAAAATGTAGTATACTACTTGCTGTTGGGTCTCCTGTTGAATTGCTTACCTGGGCACCAAAAGAGAATTGTAATGATTTATCATCAATATCCACCATCAATAAATACTTGCATTGAAAATGACTGAAGTGGGAATTTCATTGTCTAAAGCCCATTCCCTTTCTCCCACCTACTTGATTTTTTTATGCCCTGTGAATGTTTTATATAGTGAACCAAGGTGGAGCCCATATTAATATATTTAATTTGTTTTTTTGTGGTGGGGGGCTTGAAATGCACTTTTTATACTGTATATTCATCAAAGCTCCTGAACTTGCACTGTAATATGTTCTTTGAAATAGCAATTACATTTAATTGACAATAGTAAAACAATGAGTGAACATGTAATGTCAGTTTTTAGATATTGTCAATGCAAGATTATAGGTAAATTGTGATGGGGAAATTCAAGAATGGTATTGAGCTGTATGACTATCAAAATCCTGTAGATCAATTTCTTGTCATGTATACATTTAATGTATTTTGTGCCTGTTTTCATAATTACTGTGCCTAAATATGTCAGTAGAAGGTTTGTGAAGGTGGAGGTAGGAGATGCATGTTGAATTTATTGTTTCTTGATGTGCCAGCAGCAATAATGCTGTGCAAGGAGGTCAGCAGGAGCAGCAGCCTCAAAAACATTATGGGATCACTTCTTCAATCAGCCTGGCTTTTCCCAGAGAACTGGATCACATTTACACACAGAAGTTAACCAAAGCAATGAAACCCTTTGGGGTGTTTGAAGATGAGGAAGAATTAAATCACAGGTAATCCCACCCCCCTTATTTAAACAGGGAAACATTTTTTTTGCCCCAACTTGCACGTCATGTAACCATTCAAATACTAGTGACAGTCTTTCATCCAATGTGGTAGCCTTTGTAGGGCCAGGTTACAATGAGTTGTTTCAAGGCTGCACAAAATGACCAGTTAAAACGCCAAGTTGTGTAGGCCTGTACTATGCAAACACCAACATGTTTACAAGTTGTTGATTTCTCTGTACATTTTTTAGTGACTTATTTTTGTTTCAAATTTAAACCTCCCCTCCACCACCTTTTTTCTTTTTTTTGTTATTGCTTTACAGACTGGTTGTTTTGGGTAAATTGAATGACTTGGTAAAGGAGTGGATAGCAGAAATAAGTGAAACTAAGGTAAGTGTTTTATTTTGTAATTCAACCAAACATTTTGCCAGAATCACTCTCGGAACTTACAACCTGACATAAATTGGCCTGGTCATTTTTGATCAGCTTGCAGTAAAGTATGTGAATGGGGAAAATTATCAGTAGAATAACAAAAGCTCATAAATTTAAATACATTTTGTAATAAGATTCACTGATCTCATACTGAATTAGTAAAGTTTTCAGTTCTAACTAAATTATACATTTAAAAAAAAAAACCTATATGTTAGTTCCCCAATGGCATAATATCCCTGAAAATAAGAATATAGTGGCCTTACATCATGTATGTCACCATTTAGACTTCTAGACATCTAGAGAATTGCTTATCTTGACACTTTGTTTGCACCAGTAATTAAGATATTCAGATATACGCAGATGCCTGTCTCCAATTAAATTGCATCTCAAACCACTTTGCAGTACTAGAAACTGGGAATGAAATGAGGAACATGTCATACTTGTATTTTATAGAATGTGGTTTTAGGTCATAGTAATCTACTACTGACTAGTAACATTTTTATAACTGACACCTGTGGTAAGGGATGTACATTACTTGGTGCTCAATTTTATATTTTGCTTTTAACTTTTTTTTTAAATAAATTTAGTCGTTGCCAATTTATTTTTATTATTTTCTCCCAATTTGCAATCGGCAATTATTTTATTATGCTCAGCTACCACCCCTGCGCTGACTCGGGAGGGCGAAGATGAACACACGCTGTCCTCCAAAGCGTGTGCCGTCAGCCGACTGCTATTTTTTTCACACTGCGGACTCACCATGCAGCTACCCAAGAGCTACAGCGTCGGAGGACAAAGCAGCTCTCGGGCAGCTTACAGGCAAGCCGCCTGGCCAGACTACAGGGGTCGCTGGTGCGAGGTGAGCCGAGGACACCCTGGCCGACCTAACCCTCCCTCCCCCCGGGCTGCGCTCGGCCAATTGAGCGCCCCCCCCTGGAAGCTCCCGTCCTCGGTCGGCATAGGAATAGCCTGGACTTGAACTCGTGACGTCCAGACTATAGAGCGCATCCTGCACTCCACGTGGAGCACCTTTTACTGGATGCGCCACTCGGGAGCCCCGCTTAACTTTTGAAAACAAAAGGTTTGAATATTAAAGTACAAGCAATGACAACAGGATTAAAGTGTCTTTGTTTGAATGTCAAAAAAGGGAGGTCAGCAGTATTGAAAATAATGGAGAGAACAGTCTTTTGTAAGTGTGTGCAACAAATTGTGTGGTTGCCTGAAGGTCCTAAATCTACAAAAAAAAAACACATTATTTGTACACAGTTGTCAGAACAGTGTTTTTTTTTTTGTTTGTTTGTTTTTTATATATATATTTTTTTTGTATTTCAGAACCTACCACTCTCCGCGATTGCAAATGTTGGTGGTAAAATTTTTACATTTGGGTCCTATAGACTTGGAGTACACACCAAAGGTATGAATACACTTATTAAAATGTTTCAAATCTGTTTTTTGAGAATAAAATTGATTAAATCACTACGTCTTTCATAACTTTACAAGTTAAGGGTACCAGGTACATTTATTCACTTTTTTTTTTTTATATGTGGAGCATATTGACGCAGTATTGGACTCTTTCACTTTACAGGAGCGGATATTGATGCTCTCTGTGTTGCACCTCGCCACGTAGAGAGACCAGACTTCTTTCAGTCATTCTTTGAAAAGCTTAAACTACATGAAGGGATCAAAGATCTAAGGGCAAGTGTTTCAGTTATTGATTTTAATGTCATCAGTTGCTAAAACTGAGCATGTTTTTCTTTTTTCTTTTTATAGTTTGGATATTAACTTTGTCAGTGGAACTCTAATTCCATGAATGTTTAGACATGTTTATTAAATCTTCCTCGCCTGCATAAGCTCAATTATTAAATGTGTCTAGTGTTCTGATTTGGGCCCTGCGTTTTTCTAATTGTTTTTTTTTAAACCTGTAATTGTCCTACAGCCCCAAGATGTTGATATAGCCTCCGTAGTAAGCCATGTAATGAACAATCATCTCATTACGTTACTTTAACTATTTGAATTGGTCATCCCATTACTACAAAGTACGTAACAGATTAATAAAGAGAACGCTGTAGCTGGCTGCTGACATTTTTATTTAACCCTTGCATCCCTGTGAATACGTATAACAAGATTTTAAAAGGAAGTTTTTTTCAATATTTCAGAACTCAGAAGTGTAAATACATTCTAGGTTTTAATTTACCAGTGCACTTATACAAATTTCATAAATAAATTACATTTTCTTTTATATATGGATCTCAAAGGGCACAAATATATATTTAGTCAACAAGAGAAGATACTGTTTTTAATAGATTTCCCGTTTCTGGCACCAATCCCTGAACAGTATAGATATTATAACCATTTATTGGAATCTGGCCATTTAATGGCTTCTGTAACAAGTAAGCTGTATTTATGTTTTGTTTTGTTCTATGAATAACTTTTGAATAAAGTTTTTCATAAGAAGCCCATAAGTGCTACATATGTTTGCATGAAAGACACACAAAAAAACTAAAGTTTAGGTTAGTTAACTTACAGTAAGTAGCATAACAAAGTTTTTTACTGTCTGCTTTGTATGATTGCAATAATTCTCATATGCAATGTTTTAGATTAAGCGCTGCCCCAAACATGATCAATATTACTTCTACAGTATCAAAACACTTGGGCTGATCTAGCATCCATTACTTATGTCAGTAACAGGCAACTATAACTGAAGAGCAGCTTCTGAACTTGGGTAAAAACACTTTGACACAGACTTGCCCAAACACAATATAAGTAATTGCAATACAATCTACTCTGAATGTATTTTAAAACTACTCCTTTTAAATATCTGGTCTGAGATGCTAATTGACTTTTTTTTTTTTAAACAGGCTGTGGAAGATGCATTTGTACCAGTCATCAAGTTTAAGTTTGACAGCATTGAGGTAAAGTGTGTTTACTTGTTGTCCGGTAACTAGTGGTCAATTGCAGCAAACTTTACTGTTTAGTTCTGTACCAAGTTGAGTACTAGCTAGTACTGTACTCTCTGCAGATCATCCCAAGCTCTGTACTATCTTAGTACCAATTGCAATAAAGACAATACAGGGGGGACGACGGGAATGTAAGAGGAGTGCTGCGTTTTTGTATTGCATATTTAAACTAATTTTAAAACTTTTAGGTGTTTCTTAAATTTCTTCATTCGACGTGAGATATAGGTGTCAGTTTCTAAAACTCAAGAAAATATTCAGTACCTGATATTGAAAAGAATAGTTAGCAGGAATTATCCAAAGTATCATCCAAACAGTGTGTGTGTGTGTCTATAGATAGATAGATAGATAGATAGATAGATAGATAGATAGATAGATAGATAGATAGATAGATAGATAGATAGATAGATAGATAGATAGATATAGATATATAGATATATAGATATATAGATATAGATATATATATAGATAGATATATAGATATATATATATATATATATATATATATATATATATATATATATATATATATATATATATATATATATATATATATATATATATATAGAGAGAGAGAGATAGAGAGATATAGAGAGAGAGATATATATAGATATATATAGAGATATATAGATATATATAGAGATATATAGAGATATATAGATATATATAGATATATATAGATATATATAGATATATATAGATAGAGATATATAGATATATATAGATATATATATATAGATATATATAGAGATATATAGATATATATAGATATATATATAGATATATATATAGATATATAGATATAGATATACAGTGCCTTGCGAAAGTATTCGGCCCCCTTGAACTTTGCGACCTTTTGCCACATTTCAGGCTTCAAACATAAAGATATGAAACTGTAATTTTTTGTGAAGAATCAACAACAAGTGGGACACAATCATGAAGTGGAGCGAAATTTATTGGATATTTCAAACTTTTTAACAAATAAAAAACTGAAAAATTGGGTGCAAAATTATTCAGCCCCCTTAAGTTAATACTTTGTAGCCACCTTTGCTGCGATTACAGCTGTAAGTCGCTTGGGGTATGTCTCTATCAGTTTTGCACATCGAGAGACTGAAATTTTTGCCCATTCCTCCTTGCAAAACAGCTCGAGCTCAGTGAGGTTGGATGGAGAGCATTTGTGAACAGCAGTTTTCAGTTCTTTCCACAGATTCTCGATTGGATTCAGGTCTGGACTTTGACTTGGCCATTCTAACACCTGGATATGTTTATTTGTGAACCATTCCATTGTAGATTTTGCTTTATGTTTTGGATCATTGTCTTGTTGGAAGACAAATCTCCGTCCCAGTCTCAGGTCTTTTGCAGACTCCAACAGGACCATTCTGGAAGAAAACCTGAATTTGGCTCCATCCATCTTCCCATCAATTTTAACCATCTTCCCTGTCCCTGCTGAAGAAAAGCAGGCCCAAACCATGATGCTGCCACCACCATGTTTGACAGTGGGGATGGTGTGTTCAGGGTGATGAGCTGTGTTGCTTTTACGCCAAACATAACGTTTTGCATTGTTGCCAAAAAGTTCGATTTTGGTTTCATCTGACCAGAGCACCTTCTTCCACATGTTTGGTGTGTCTCCCAGGTGGCTTGTGGCAAACTGTAAACGACACTTTTATGGATATCTTTAAGAAATGGCTTTCTTCTTGCCACTCTTCCATAAAGGCCAGATTTGTGCAGTATACGACTGATTGTTGTCCTATGGACAGAGTCTCCCACCTCAGCTGTAGATCTCTGCAGTTCATCCAGAGTGATCATGGGCCTCTTGGCTGCATCTCTGATCAGTCTTCTCCTTGTATGAGCTGAAAGTTTAGAGGGACGGCCAGGTCTTGGTAGATTTGCAGTGGTCTGATACTCCTTCCATTTCAATATTATCGCTTGCACAGTGCTCCTTGGGATGTTTAAAGCTTGGGAAATCTTTTTGTATCCAAATCCGACTTTAAACTTCTCCACAACAGTATCTCGGACCTGCCTGGTGTGTTCCTTGTTCTTCATGATGCTCTCTGCGCTTTAAACGGACCTCTGAGACTATCACAGTGCAGGTGCATTTATACGGAGACTTGATTACACACAGGTGGATTCTATTTATCATCATTAGTCATTTAGGTCAACATTGGATCATTCAGAGATCCTCACTGAACTTCTGGAGAGAGTTTGCTGCACTGAAAGTAAAGGGGCTGAATAATTTTGCACCCAATTTTTCAGTTTTTTATTTGTTAAAGTTTGAAATATCCAATAAATTTCGTTCCACTTCATGATTGTGTCCCACTTGTTGTTGATTCTTCACAAAAATTACAGTTTCATATCTTTATGTTTGAAGCCTGAAATGTGGCAAAAGGTCTAAAGTTCAAGGGGCGAATACTTTCAAGGCACTGTATATATATATATATATAGAGATATATATATATATATATATATATAGATATATATATAGATATATATATAGATATATATATAGATATATATATAGATATATATATATATATATATAGATATATGATATATATAGATATATATACACATATACACATACACACTATCGTTCAAAAGTTTTAGAACACCTCCATTTTTCCAGTTTTTATTGAAATTTACGCAGTTTAATGTCTCAATGTACTCTGAAATTAAAGCATAGAACAAATAAACAATTGGAGATAAAAAAGAAATCATGGAATCGTTTTGTTTAACAAAATTTAATCTAAATTTTTGACTCATCAAAGTAGCCACCTTTTGCAGATATAACAGCCGAACAATAAGCATGCTACTTTCAGTTTGTTGCAATTCACCCTTGAATGTGTGAAATAATCTAAAATGTATATTTCAGAAAGCCCTCTAAACCTAGGATATGACCATATACATACACAAACAAGAGCTACAGTAATTGTCAGTATTGTCTTTTAGTGTCAACCCATGCTCTGTAAATCATTTGTGTAAAAGCAGCTTTGGTAACAAGTCTCTACTTGAAAATGTTTTGCAGCTTGACAGTTCATTACAGTATTGTTGTTCTCTATGCAGATTGATCTTTTGTTTGCAAGGCTGGCTTTGCCAGCTATTCCAGACAATTTGGACCTTCGAGGTGATTCACACTTGCGAAATCTTGATATAAGATGCATTCGTAGCTTAAATGGTAAGTTTCTGTGCTGTAGGAAACGTTTTATATTTTGTATAATGTGAGTAACTTGCACTTGAAGCTTCTCTTTGTAATAAAAGGCTATTGTGCACTACTTTTCCTTGTAGACTTCAAAATTGTCTATAGAGATTGGGAACTCAAACTATATCTTGACATTACCTATTCTGTGTCATTAAGTCCTTCCTGATAAATGTGTTTTTAAATTTTGAACTTGGCATTGATAAGTGTAAAATCATTTTTATTGATGTAAACTTTGACAGGTTGCAGAGTCACTGATGAAATTCTGCATTTGGTGCCAAACAAGGAGAATTTCAGGCTGACCTTGAGAGCCATCAAACTTTGGGCAAAACGTAAGTAAATGGATTGAAAAGTAAGGCACAGTGACTGAAATACTTACTTACAATGGGCCTAGTAAATTTGTATTCTGAATGTACTGCTTTTCAGGCCGTGGGATTTACTCAAACATGTTGGGCTTTCTTGGTGGTGTCTCCTGGGCAATGCTGGTTGCAAGAACCTGCCAGTTGTATCCTAATGCAGTAGCAGCAACTCTGGTCCACAAGTTTTTCTTAGTCTTTTCAAAATGGTGAGTAATTTTTAATGTGGTATGAAGTGTCCCTGAATTGTTTATGATTATTTTGTATTTTAACAAGAAAATCCACAATTGCCTGTATGGATTACATTTAAATGTTGAAAGTCGTCATTTGGATTTTAACTGTGTATAAATTTGATTTAAGAATTATCAGATTAACATGATATTCTGTTATCTATCGTAAAATACAGGGATGTTCTGCGTTAACCAGGGTATTACACAGAAGACTGACTAACTTACCAAATGTTTGACTGGTCTGTCTTATTTTAGTGCTGGGACAAACATGGTATTTAATATTTGTTCATTTGCAGAATGTAATCAAAGCCACTATATGTAACACTACTAAAGTGAAAAAAGTGTATTTCAGGCAAAATGGTGTGTGTGTTTTTAATTCCCTACCATGGCCGTTTTCTTTGCAGTCAAGTGGCAATAGACCTAATTAATTTGTGTAATGTCGTTACTGAGGTTTACTTATGCCTTTTAGCTGATCAAGCAAATAATCTTGCATTTAACTTGAGTTAACACTTCAAATAAAATAAATCTGGAATATGTGTTGTACAGTGAAAAGCCATAGTTTATTTTATTCCATATAACAGAAAAGAGCATCACAACATAATTGATCACAACATATTTGCCTTGCAAGTTGGGCCAGTGTTGAAAAGCCATCTGCAGTTTTAGATAGAGATCGCTATGCATGTGCATCCTAATCTGGTCTGTTTACTACTTGCTGTCTCAAACTTTTAAAATGGAGGGTTAGGGGCAGCTGTGTTTTGATATTCATTTTTTAAAAATTTTATTTAACATTCTGTCCTCAATACTGTATTAATCCCACATATCACAGATGTTTTTTCACTTGCCGTTTTGGAAACTTGTACAAATTCTGTCGAGTGGTAAATTGGAGCAAGGCAAAACAAGTTGTGATACGTGTCTTATCAATTATGTATTTTCTGGCATATACACCAATGGATTTTTGCCTTCAAATACATGTCAAGAAATGTTCATTGAACTATTCAGATTTGTCCCAGCACTATATTCGTATTTGGGGATCTTTGCAAATCTGCTGTCACCTCCCATTTTTTGTTGTTTTTTTACGGGTTATAATTTGTTTTTTTCAATGTGTGTTTTTGTTTTGTTTTTTTTCCCCCCAAGGGAATGGCCAAACCCTGTGCTTTTGAAACAGCCAGAAGAGAGCAATTTAAACTTGCCTGTCTGGGACCCACGGGTAATTTAAGCATCTGCAGAGATGGTGATATGAATGTAGCATCCACTGATTTGCTTGCATCTCTGGGGCTGTTTGTTACTTTAACTTTTAAGCATTGTTGGGTGACCTTGACCTATCTCTTTATATCATGTTTTTATTAAATTGAAAATTGGTTGGTTTAACAAACAACCTTGTGGTGATTTTCAAACTTTGCATAATCCTTTTTTAATAACTTATTTTGTGATGAATGAATGTGATAATGGTTGATGCACATATGATTTTGTACCTAGAGGCACAACTGTCTATAGTCATTTTTGGTTTATTGTAGTGATCTAGATGTCAACTCTGCACATCCTTTTACAGGTTAATCCTTTGGATAGATACCACTTAATGCCAATCATAACGCCAGCCTATCCACAACAGAATTCTACGTACAACGTGTCCACGTCAACCCGAACAATAATGACTGAAGAGTTTAAGCATGGTAACTGTTCATTTTATATAGTCATTTTTGTCTACATTAAAAAACTTAATGGCCCTTATGTACTGTTTTCCATTTAATTTTGTCTATCTGAATTTTGTTTTTCTCCTAGGTCTTGCTGTCACTGATGAAATACTTCTAGGGAAAGTGGAATGGTCAAAACTCTTCGATCCACCACACTTTTTTCAAAAGTACAAGTATGTATCTTTTACATGCGGTGAAAAGGCATCACTTTTTAACCCTTTGCGGTCTTATGTTGGACCTGGTCCGACATTGCAATTTTCCCTTCATCAAAAAGATGTAAAAAACAGGTCTCTAGTCGTTTTTTCTCCGGAAAAAGCCGAGAAAACCATTCAATGGCCGAGGTGAGACCAATAGGAGCCGAGAAGCCGAAAAAAAAAAGGGGGCTTATCTCATGAATACAGATAGCCCCAACACCACATAGATAGCACAAACATAAACAAACAAGATAGCTGCTTCTGCATCCAGTGCTCAAAGAATATCACAGACATTTGCAGAGCTTTTTTTTATATGTTATAATAATAAAAATGACTTGGATTATTGAGGAGTTTGGTGATAAAACGAGTTATCAGGAGGTGATTTATCGGTATGCACTACTATGTAGAGGTGTGTGAAAAATACAGCGAACAAGTGGTGGGGCGGGGCTGGAGATGCAATAATGCGTGTCCTGTTGATATGCAGTGCCTTTTAAACATGTTTTACTTTGGGGGGGGGAATACTTTTAAACAGCGCGTCTAAAATAAACTGCGCGTGTGAAAATAAATTGGACCTGATGCATCTGAGACGCACTGAATAAATGGACCGCTAAGGGTTAATATTTAAAAGGAAATGCTGCTACAAGTCCCTAATCTTTTTAAATCGTATAACTAAGTATATTGTATCAGAATCCGGGCTTGGGTGGTAGCATATATCTCTCACACTTGCATTTTTACATGTGTTGGTGGAAGTTATTATTTATTTCTTAGCAGATGCCCTTATCCAGGGCGACTTACAATTGTTACAAGATATCATATTATTTTTACATACAATTACCCATTTATACAGTTGGGTTTTTACTGGAGCAATCTAGGTAAAGTACCTTGCTCAAGGGTACAGCAAAAGTGTCCCCCACCTGGGATTGAACCCACAACTCTCCGGTCGAGTCCAGAGCCCTAACCACTGCTCCACACTGCTCCCCCGTTAAGTTTGTATGGGAGTAATTACCTGTGGCCGCTCGTCAGTGGAGGCATTGCCGACTCAAATTTAAATAAGTATGTAATATAACAATAAATACATAGCTTTACGCCAAGGCAGCCGCCTGATCCAAATTCTCCACTCAGTCACCGCTGTGCTCGGAGGAGGCCGATGCGCTCTTGTCGCCTCTGTAGTTATGATTGGCTAATAGTACGTGCTAATCATATAATTCCAGTAAAAAAAAATAAAAATAAAAAAAAGCCAAACTGTGCATGTCACCGCCTCTCCTTTTTATCCAATCGCTGGATGTGTGACCTTGGATGCTAATACTGATGCGAGAGGAGTGAAGCACGGTTTAGAAGGACTAGCGAATCTATAGATTTAATTTAACATTTATTTATTTAAGTTGAGTACTGTTTTTGTTTCTTTGAGTTAATGTACCTTGCTCCGGAATTAGTTTGGCTGAATGGCTTCCTTTTTATTAAATAGATACGTTTCATATGTACAGAATGGTATATCATTTTGGTGGTGATTAAGTTTAGCAAATTAAGTTGATGGGGCGTGCTTGATTTGTCTGCCTTTTCCTTTCTCAACTTTTTTGTTTAGAAAGTATTTTGTGAAAGGTATGGTGGTGACGTGGTCTTGAAATCTAAATGCTATTGGATACAGTGCATTTTTAAACTATTAATTGGTCATTTTAGCAGAGGCTTTTATCCAAAGCGACTTGGAGACTAGGGTGTGAACTATGCATCATCAACTGCTGCTGCAATCACTTACAATTGGACCTATTTGTTTTACATCTCATCCGAAGCAGAGCACAAGGAGGTTAAGTGACTCAGGGTCAAACGCAGTGAGTCAGTGGCTGAGCCGGGATTGAACTGAGAACCTCATGGTATCAAGCCCCTATTAGCAGTTGGATGAATTTCCCAGGACCAGGGCTCTTCAACTAGTTTTTAAAGGGGGCCAGATTGGAAAAGTGAGGAGTAGACGGGCCATAAGTATTTTACTCTGCACATTTTTAAGCAATATAATAAATATTATACAACGTAATGTTGGTATATTGAGCTGGACATGGCCTGCAGGCTTCCAGTTGAAGAGCCCTGCCCTAAACCATATGCTGGCAGTTACATTTATTAGACTAAACTATGGGCTACTCTCTTTTTTTTCTCTGTTGGTTAGTGGAGAAAATGTGTTTTACAGCTGAATTGGGGTAAAACATTGATATTGAGTGTTCAGTCAGAATACAATAAGATTCTGCTACTGGTGGATTAAGGGACAAAGCAATAAATTAAAAGTCTTGCAATACACAAAATCAGAAGACGGTATTTGTGAATCTCTTTGGGAACACACATAATCGCTTTCTTTTCAAAGGTAATAATATAGTCTGCACTGTAAATGTTTCACGTTGACATTTACTTCCCATCTCGGCATAATTGTGTTAATTTAAAATGTTTAATATCAAAAAACATTAACCTCAAGAAAAAAACTATAATCACTAACCATTAAACTTTATTAAAGCCAGCACACAATTATCCAAAGGGACTCTGTAGACTTTTGTTTTGCAAGTAAGAAATGTATCAAAAACAAATTCAACCAGCCACTATTGCTGTTATTAATGCAGCCGTGCCTAAATAAAACTTAAGTGCTGTATAAAGTATTGGTGACTGTTTGCCTTTGCATTTATGCTTCTGAAAAAATGCAGAAAGCTTGTGCTTAACTAATTTAGTGTTCAATGATACAATTAGTTTAAAACTGCAATGTTCATGAGCAGCACTGACCATACAGTAGGAAGAATCACCAGATGCCTGCTTCATCCGTCCTCATATCGGAGTGGAAATCTGCTCAATTGAAGTCACGCATGCGTATAGGTGAATGATAATGTTGAAAGTCTGAGCTGCTAAACTTTAAAATGAAATATTTTATGCACAGTGATTTAACACCAAGATATTATACTGTTAAATTCAAGATCAGGGTGTGTGTTTTTTTTTTTGTATTTCCGTCATCCCGTGGACCCCTTATGACCCTTAGAAGTATCCCTGCTTGAAAAACCCTGAACTATTGCATTGCACACACATGTACTTTATTAAAAAGCTTCTTTATTAACCATTTAGAAGTACAATTTCAGGTTTTATATTACTTTAACACACCGATTCCTCTTTCCCTTGAGTAATGATTAAATCTGAAACCTGCAGGTATGTTAATAAAAGTATACTCTGGAAGTCTGTTGCAAGTGGTATGAATTCACATTAGATCTTTTGACTGTTCAGTTTCTGCTCTTACTTTCATATGTCAAACTGGTAGTTTTATAGTTTGGGTTTGCAGTGACAATGTTTGACGTGGTTCTAAAATATGCAAACATTTTTGTACTTTCCTTGAACAGACAAGACTCAAATTACTCACATCAGTGAAGGGACAAAGTCTGAGTTCAGCCTTCTATTATGAAAGCCTTGAGGCAATAAGTGGCAGCAGTACCACTCTTGACCTGTTGGAGCCAGCCTTCCATTATGAAAGCATTTAATTAGTTAACTTTATTGGGTTTTTGGGTTGTGTGTGGCCATGAAGCCAGTGATGGATTTGCCATTTTAGATTAATTTTAACATTAACCAATACGAAGACCTTATTTCCTGTTTAATTTAAAACCGTTTTTTTTTTGTTTGTTTTTTAAAACCCCCTCTTGTAATTCACAGGCATTATATTGTATTAACAGCCAGTGCATCTACTGAAGAAAACCACTTGGAATGGTAAGCTGGTACTATTTTATTCTTAGTGTTTAAACATTTGAATTAATAGTGCTAAAATAAATTCCTATTTTCTTTGTAGGATCGGTCTCGTTGAGTCCAAAATTCGAGTTCTAGTTGGAAACTTGGAGCGCAATGAGTACATAACACTTGCCCATGTAAACCCTCAGTCTTTTCCTGGATCAAAGGAGCATTGCAATGAGTGAGTTTCTTTAATCAGTGCTTTGTTTCAAAGTGTGTACAATGTTGTAAACCCAACAGAAGTACAGCTCCTTAATTTGTGTTAATACATGTCCAACTGGGACTTGAACACACCGCTAAAATAAAATCGCCAACTAGAAGGCTTTTGATTTTAGTAGGCTTCACGTTTATCATATTACTTACTACAGGTGGAATACTCAAAATGAAGTATTTCTTCACTTTAGCTGTTAATGCCTTGTCTTTAAGAGGTATAGGACTGGGAATACAGCCCTTCACCAAAAATCTGCTTAGTGTTTACTAATGTTTCTGTGCATTCATTCTTTCAAATACTAAGGCTACCAACTAATTAAGTTATACTGTAAAAGGTTTACTAGTCTGTTAATATGATTTTATTGAACTTTGTGCTAGAGCATCCTGCATTTTTTTATTGGAGTTATCTCTCCTAGACCTGTATGTGGTGTGCTGAAGGAGTTAAGATGCTAAGATTGAGCTATGCTTGCTGAGGATACACACATTTGTAGTGGAAACTGTCCTCTGTTAAGAACCTAATGAATGGCAATTTAACGATTACACAATCTTATTACACACCTAACTGTCATTTGCATTTTCTCTCCTCTTTCAGAAATGATTTTGTCTCCATGTGGTTCATTGGCATCTCATTTAAAAAGGTAGAAAATGCAGAAAGTGTAAATATTGATCTGACCTATGACATCCAGGCATTCACGGATACTGGTAAGTTTAAATTTGTCATATAGCTTCCCTGAAAAGAAGCAACTAGAAGGCAATTTATTCCTACACCCTGTATTTCAGGAATATATTTTCTTTCTTTTGGATCAGTAAGGGTTATGGGTCTTGCAAAACAATTAGAAACCTCTCCTGTAAAGTATTGCGCTTTTGTCATGTTCTCGTAATCTGAGTAAACACTGCAACCATAGATACAGAAATGCCGTACTGCATACAAAAACTCAACTCTATTGGTTAGGGACTTTAGTGAAATACATTTTGATTGGTTTGTAATGCCTGAAGTTTGTCACTAAGATCTTTACTACAGAAAGTTTTTTTTTTTATTTTAAACATTTTGGGCGAATTCAGTATGGTGTTGGGTAATTCTTTGTCGCTGAATCTGCAGAAAAAAGTTCCTAAAAAAAAAAAAAAAAAAGAAATGATTTTTGACCTACAGACCGGACTAATTGTGGTTTGTTTGATTTTTGTCTGAAGTCTGACAGGCTTTTATGCTAATTAAAAAAATATATATATATATATATAAAAAACATACTTGTTACAGCATTGTGTACAATTACGTCATCAGACGAATTAATCTCAGATTATAATGGGCTGTCTGCAAAGGGTTAATTAACGCAAATCATGTTGTGTTTTGAATGTTGAACGCTTCCTAATAGAGGCCTCTAGTTTCTGGAGCTGAAAGGGCACTGCGGCTATAATGGCCGTGAATAGACATACGTTTGAGGGGCATTGCAGCAATTGAGAAGGGCACCCATGGCAATTGCAGCATGGCCGCCCTTAATTTCAAGCCTTGTTAGTAGTCTTGTGTTTCTCCTTTTGTGAAAGTCTTGACTGCTGATTTTTCAAGAACTTTGAATTTTCTTTTTCAGTGTATAGACAGGCAAATAACATTAGCATGTTGAAAGATGGCATGAAAATTGAAGCTACTCATGTAAAGAAAAGGCAGCTTCATCAGTACCTACCACCAGATCTTCTGCAGAAGAAAAAGAAGGTAACTTGTGGCATGTCTTCCTTTTTTAAACCTTGCTATTTTATTTTTGCATCTCCAGTACTGACAATGGATTGTTTGTTTTGTTTTTTTCTCCTATACAGAGCATAGGAGATATAAACCGCAATTCAAATGGGGGTGGGTCCAAGCGATGCTCGCTGGATGGTAACCCATTGGACAGCTCAAGGGACACTGATAGTGGAACACCCTTCAGCTCTCCAACACCAGTGAGCAAGCCTTCCAAACCAAACACCGATGCAGAGGACTCTCAAAAGTAAGTGATGCCTTAAGTTGGAAATCCTCTGACTGTTTCTTTTCAAAATTGTGCAACTTCATAAAATCATACATCAGATGAAAATAAAATTTAACATATAACTTTGTTAACAGCATTACACCAAGCAAAATACCAGCAATGTGTGTAGATGGGTCGCCACCTATCGACACATCTGGAAAAGCAGAACTTGGGATGTCTATTCCTGTAATTGGTTCAAGTATGTAACTTTTTTTTTTTTTTTTTTTTTTTTTATAAACTTAACTACAATAACATACATTTACTTTTAATGTCAGAACCACTCCTCTGAAAAATCATTTGGTTTTCTTAGAGCCTGTTGCTGACCCTGTAGTAAAATCAGCGCAGCCTTCAGCTGGAAGCACCATCCCCACTGTGTTGGGCTTGAATGTTATTCCACGTCTGACATTGCCAACAAATAGCCAGACAGCTCAGATGTTGCATAATGGAGTAACTAGTGCAAACTGCACCACTCCCAAAAGACCACATTCTCCTTCCGTGGAGGAATCTCCAAAGAGACTGAAAGACACAGAAAAGGTAAGGATGGTGTTTTAAATTTTGGCTACTTTTATTTTACCTGAGAAGATCATGAACTGTTGATTTTGAATTAAATCAATCTGGAAAAATGTATGATGGTAATTGAACCAGGACAGTAAAATTTGAGTAGTAAAAATGCATGTGTTCATAAAACTAAATTAGTTTTTTCTCATAAAATATATTGTACTGCCTCAATGTTAGTCTTCCATTTATTTCAGTTGACTGTCTTGGATGGTTCTTCATTCAAAGAACCTTACCCACCTGGCAACAATGGTCAAGAACAAGATCAGGGGCAGGTATTGGTAAGTAGAGTATAGCATGTTTGCCTAGCAAGCAGTTTTTCTAGGGACCTGGTATACACAAGATGTTTTGTTTATTACTTCAGACTTCAACATGCTTTTTTTCCCCTCCCAAAGCATTACCTGAAAATAATATATTCATTTCTTTTGTGATATGAGGATGTACTAGGCTTCATGCTGAAATTACGTACTATTTAAACTACTTTTGAGATTTAATCCAGCAAACACTCATGTGATAAGGAACAGTTTTTTATGCTTTTTTTTTCCTCCATTTAGAGGTATGTTCCATTTAATATTGCTACTTGCTTTGGACTTATTACTGGAATTTACAGTACTGTAGTACAGTCAGCACTCGCATATCTAACCCTAAAATTGAGTTCAGTGAGGGTTAGAGTGACGTATGTCGGTGACAACGTTGTAACCCGCCCAGCGCACGCCACACACACGTTTCGTACAAGAAATATGATTTATGCGTTTTGAGGAACTATACAGAGACTTTCATTGAAATGTGTTAGCACACAAGTTGGGAATAACGCAGCAGTAAAAGACAACTTGTCTTTTTCAGGGAATACAAAAAAGATACAATGTCAAACACATAGCTGAAAGGACTTTTAAAATAAGTAGGCTTCCATTTAGATGCAGTTGGTTTTGTTGGTACAGTACTATATTTTCAACAGAAGTAGTATTTTAATTCAGAACGATATGATTCTGAAAATCACTTGCCAAAAGACAACTGGACACAGACTGTAATACAGTACATACTTTTAAATCCGGTACGTATTGTAGCAGTATGTCAAATTCCCCATTAACGACCCAACAGAAAAATGAAATCAAAGTTACCCATGCACAAAACTGCATAAAACGTAAACACAATGCAATTCAGCAAAAGATTAAAAAATAACAATAGTCTCCAGAATTAAAACCATATCCAAAGTCAGTATTCAAAATCACAGAATATAGTGCCTGATAAACCCCTAATGTCATAGTTTACTTACAAATGAAAATGCACAAAAACTAAAGATCACAGGTTTTAAAAAAATAAAATAAAAAAATGCATTGCAGTGTCAAACTGCTGAATGATTAACTTTTACATTACCGTGCCTTGTCTCGTTCGCTTTGTTTTTGGAGGGAGTGCTGTGTAACTGCAGTGCACAATAATGACAGACTGATTTGCCATGCCAGAAAAAAAAACAAAAAAAAAACCGCAGGCCGTAACGGTTAAACAAGTAAATTGTAACATTGAAGAGATGGGCTTTGTATCAGAAAACTGGTGACAGTCGGAAATAGAGTGACAGGTAAGTGCATTAATTTGTTACATATATATAATGAGGATTGATTTTATTCTTCATACAAGGGCAGTAAAACATGACTGACGTGTATCCGAGTGCTGACTGTAGTATTATATGTATTTTGACATTGCATTTAAATTTACTTGAACTAATTTAGAAATTGAAACATGGAATAGTTTCTAGCGATTTAACTTGACAAAAAACACATTATTAATGGAATAAAACATTGCAAACAAGGGTCATTTCGAAACTAAACCTGTGTGTCTTTCTTTATGTAATAATGGCATGTCCCATTCCTTTGGCTTCACAAATGCATTTTTTGTGTTACGGTTTTAAATTCATTTCAGTTTTACCGTAAAACAATTTTTTTTGGATGTAAAAACAGCTGAAAAGCCAACTGATCATAACCGACTTGCATCCCGAATTTAAATAAATGTAGACTATATCTATCTCGTATGTACATACCTCCAATAGCACTTCCTTTTAACTTCCTTATATTTTATGGATGTTTCTGTTTTCCAGACTATTTGCAATTTGACTCTGAAGTCCATTTAATATGCCACCGCACTATAGATTCCCTCCGTATACAACAGTAATTGGCACCCACCTGAAACTTTAAACGACTTCAGAAAAATAAAGGACTGTTGTCTTATTTTGTGTATTTACTGTTTGTTTTATTTATTTTTAAAAAAGAGAAAAGGTAATTGCTAATGTAACTTATGCTTATAACCTGTATAATTAATTTAAAACGCTACCTTTTCAGTCATTTTCTCCATGTGTGTGTGTCTAGATAGATAGATAGATAGATAGATAGATAGATAGATAGATATAAATAAAATTGTACACAACTACATAAATATTGAATTTGGTAAATCTTTTAACAGGAAAGTCTTGGAGGAGCTAAACCTATGCCAATCCCAACCATTGATACATCACGATCACAGGTACTGCTTATTAAATGTGTAACAGGTAAAACCAACACTGCAGATAAGCTGTGTACTGAGTTTTAACCAATGACAAAATATGAATTACGTATGATACTTAATTTAATGCGTAATAAAGCAATTTTGCTGCACCGCTTGAGTTCGCAAGTTATCAAGCTTCTTGTATTTTGTTAGCTCTTGGCGTATCGATGGTCAATTGTGAATATACTGCATGCGGAAGCTAGCGAATGGATCTGCCAGAACAGCTAATTGTAGACTGCGTGGAAATTGCTAGAAACACTTGACCAATAAGTTTGGGTTTGTTTAAATAAATAAATAAAATTAATGGTTGATTCTAATCGCTTGCAATGCATGTTTGACTGTTGAATAAGCAATGGGACCCATTTCTCAGTGCTGTCTTAATTCCCCTCAACCTAACCTACCAATTTGCCTGTCAGTCAACTGAGTTTTTGCAAGGTAAATATATAATAAATACAATATGTTTGACATCTGTATGCTTTTAAATTGCTATAGCCAGGCAATCAATAAGGAATACAATATTATCGTTTCTGTTTTTGCATTGGTGTAGTATTGGTACAGCATTTCATTTTCTTAGAAATATATAGCATATGCTTTTGTCAAGTATCTTAAATTTTCAGCATTGGAATAAAAAGGTTTGTTTGTGTATTTGCTTCACAGCCCTATTTTGATTGGTAAAGAACACAAATAAGAATAATTGATTATTGCAAGACCGAGTTTTTGTACAGTTTATTAAAGTAACAGTAGTTAATGCATACCCCATAAGTTAGCATTAAAGTTACATTTGTTACATTTTACTTCCATAGTGTCTAAATTGAAGAGTAAATTACTCAATGATCCAAAACCTTAGAGTGCTGGCTAAAACTCTGTTTGCACATTGTATTGCAGGTGTGTATTTAAATAAACTTGAATGTTGAATAAATTGAGTTAGTAAGTTGTGTTTGATCTTTTTTTTTTTTTGTGGTCTTGAAATATAATTTCATATAAATGTGGCACATTTAATATGTAAAGATAACTTAATACATCATTTTCAATATTTAACTTGTATTCCTGTTGTGCTTTGTTTTTATCTTGTTTGTTTTTGACAGAGACTGCCCAGCAAGGAATTGCCAGATGCATCTTCTCCATTACCGACCAGCAACCTTCGTGTCATTAAAAATTCCATCAGACTGACTCTAAACCGATAACATAGGTGTCTCCAGCAGGTAAACCTTATTTTGTAATTTATCACAGTTCAAACCATTTTTTTTTTTTTTTTTAAATATAAATACATTTGAGTCTGCTCAATTGTCCTGAAAGAATTGTTAAAACCAGACTACTGGTGATGATTGTATAGGCACCTTTTTTAAAGTTGTGTTTTCTGTATATCACATGGATACCTTGGCCATGTCTCCTGGTAATCCTAGAAATCCACCAACTCAAGGCATTCAAAGATATAAAATATATATATAATTGCCTTAAAGAATTGAAATGCTATCTGCTTACCTCCTTGATGAGCTAAATCTCTGTCCTAAACACATTATTGTATAGTTTGTGTAATTGTTAAATCACTGATTTCTGGATTTGCAAAACAGTTAACTAAAAAAAAAAAAAAAAAAAAAAAAAGTAAAAACAGAAAGAAAAAAACTAATGTATTGTTTTATATGTATCGCATTCTCTATTTGGTTGTCAATCAATTTAGACAATTTAAGATTTAAACATCTTTTAAAAAAAAATAAAAAGGTCAGTTGTTTCTGCGCTTCTAATCTAGGCAGATTGTTATAAAATATAAAGTGTTTGCAGTTGATAGAAGTACCTTGCAGTGGGAGTCATGAGTTAAACTTGCATGCTTTGAAATAGATTACAGGTTGCTAATAGAGCTGGAGAATTGTCTAACTTAGAAAATGTAATGTTTGGGATTGGAAAGCCTGCTTGCCTCCTATGGAGGCTTTAAAGCTGTAACTATTCCTGTGTCAGAGTAATTAATAGTTTGTCACAAGGTTACACATTTCTGCTGAGAGGTATTCATTCTGCCTATGTTAGGTGTAGAGACAACATTTAAATTAATAGTTACCTTAATCATTCTTGGGGTTCATTTTTGTTTAATTTATATTTCCACTTTTTATTTTTACCATGTACTTTTTTTATATAGAAAACATGCATTAGTTAACATTTTCATGGATATGCTTACTGAATAGTTAGTTGCTTATGCCAAATTGTGTATTTTCTGTTAATCCATCACCAAGAAACTTTCCAGTCCATTTGAGTGAAGTTTTTGTAAGACAACAAATCGTATGTATTTGAAAGGATATTTTTATATGTAATATATAACAAATTGCCATCTTTAAAAGAAAAAAAAAATCCATAAAACCCCCAAGACTGTCTTGCTGTCGTCTTTTTTATTACTGTTGCATTTAACACCTTCAATATTTAGTCAACTGATTTCTGTATTCAGTCAACCAACAAAGCACTTTCCCAGGTTGTGAAAACACTAATGACTTTTAATATTTGAGCAACTTTACTTGTAACTACACTCAACCCTAGTTATATCACCCCTCACTATGCTGCGGGTTCAGCTATATCACTGTCCTGGAGTTATCTCCCTATTTTTACAATCTACCTAACTGCACATACCTCTGAATATTCATCACCGCATTAGATTATCGATCATTTGGTGGTTGAATTTGCTGTAGGAGCTCAAACGTCCTCAGAACACCCACGTGAACAAGAAAAACAAGCAGCAAAGTTACTGACTTTTGTTACAGGAGACTCAGTCAGTGCAACTGGGGAAAGGAAGTCCTGTAGTATACAGTGATTGCCTGTTTCCTATACTGTAACAATAAAGTGCATTTAAATGCTTTTTACAGTTACTGTTTTGTTTTTTTTTTTGTTTCTTGATGTATAGCTGAGCTTGTTATAACAGGGAGGATTTATATTGGACCCTGACGCTCCCGATAAAACAAGGGAGTGGTTGTACAGTATTTGTTAGCCTGTTTGTTTTTCTATGGGTCTTTCGCTATATCGCATTCCTCTGTTTTATATTGGACCCCGACACCCGTGATATATCGAGTGGGTGGTGTGCAAATGTCATAAAAAGGTAAGGGAAAGTTTAAAATAAATACTTTTTAATATTAAGGTTTATATCATGGTTATTTGCATGAGTGAGTGGTCAGATAACAAAGTAATCTGATCCTAATTTGGCCTGCATGTATGTCTAGGCATGGATTCAAATATTTATTTTAAATTTAACTTTTTTGGCTGCCTCTGCCCAGGTAGGGAAAACAATCATAAGTTATAAATTGCTTCAACACTTGTGGACAATGCATGGTTCAAGCATGACTTTTGTGGTGGGTGCAGGTAAGGTAATGTATAACTTATCCTTGAACCAAAAATAATCAATGAAAAAATGTAAGCAAACAAGTGCTAACTTAATTTTCAGATTCCTACTAATATGGGTGGACTGTGAAAATTGTATGGGAGAGTCTAGGTTTATTAAATATACAATTTTTAGTGTATTTCAATATAATTTCAGGTATTTGCAGTGCTTAACCTTGTGAAGAAAGATGTTTATCAATTCAACACAATTGAGTGATCTACAGCATTCCTAACTTATATACTGCCAGCCAGGGCGCAGTATGTTTGCGCACAATGTGTGCCGAAGTATTTAGTCTGGGAGCCAAAGATTCCACATTTTATTTTTATTCATTTTTTGGTAAAATTACATTTTAATTAATGCCACCTCCAAGTCAGCTGAGGGTGAACTGTGACTATTGTAAAAAAAAAAAGCTTGCTCATCATACTTTTTCCCTCAATTGGTAAATATTTAATGCAACCAAAAAAAACACCACATAAAACAAGGCATATTTTACATTTTTTCTAATAAACAAATAAATGTTTGCTTTTAAAATAGTGCTGTGTATAAGATATTCTCTTTACAACCTACAATAATGCTCACACATGCATTCTCTAGCAACCACATGCAGTATATTCACAATTGACCATTGAGATGCAAGCAACCAACGAATTATAAGAAGCTTAACATGGAGACTCAAGCCACATGGCTTATCTGGAACACGGACTACTGCAATACGATTTTTATATGCAGGTGTAATATAATAAAATCAAACTACTAACTAATTTTTTAATAAAATCATTTGAATTTTGTTTTCGCTTGAATGTGAGATTGTATTGATTTCTTTATCGAGTACGCCAGAAAAAGATTAAGTTCTGCAATTTTATTTAAGAAAAAAAGGACCTGGCAAATGACATTTGACGTCTATTGACTGACTGCAACTACATTCTTGCTGACATTTATCTGTGTGTAGCTAAGAGCATCACATGCATGTCTTAAAAGGATTTAAAGATTGAGCAGTCAGTAAAAAAAATATATATATATATATATATATATATATATATATATATATATATATATATATAGTACTGTGCAAAAGTTTTAGGCAGGTGTGAAAAAATGCTGTAAAGTAAGAATGCTTTCAAAAATAGACATGTTAATAGATTATATTTATCAATTAACTAAATGCAAAGTGAGTGAACGGAAGAAAAATCTAAATCAAATCCATATTTGGTGTGACCACCCTTTGCCTTCAAAACAGCATCAATTCTTCTAGGTACACTTGCACAAAGTCAGGGATTTTGTAGGCATATAGTCAGGTGTATGATTAAACAATTATACCAAACAGGTGCTAATGATCATCAATTCAATATGTAGGTTGAAACACAATCATTAACTGAAACAGAAACAGCTGTGTAGGAGGAATAAAACTGGGTGAGGAACAGCCAAACTCAGCTAACAAGGTGAGGTTGCTGAAGACAGTTTACTGTCAAAAGTCATACACCATGGCAAGACTGAGCACAGCAACAAGACACAAGGTAGTTATACTGCATCAGCAAGGTCTCTCCCAGGCAGAAATTTCAAGGCAGACGGGTTTCCAGATGTGCTGTCCAAGCTCTTTTGAAGAAGCACAAAGAAACGGGCAACGTTGAGGACCGTAGATGCAGTGGTCAGCCAAGGAAACTTACTGCAGCAAATGAAAGACACATCATGCTTACTTCCCTTCGCAATTGGAAGATGTCCAGCAGTGCCATCAGCTCAGAACTGGCAGTAAACCTTTGGGACCCTGGTACACCCATCTACTGTCCGGAGAAGTCTGGTCAGAAGTGGCCTTCATGGAAGACTTGCGGCCAAAAAGCCATACCTCCGACGTGGAAACAAGGCCAAGCGACTCAACTCTGCACGAAAACACAGGAACTGGGGTGCAGAAAAATGACAGCAGGTGCTCTGGACTGATGAGTCAAAATTTGAAATATTTGGCTGTAGCAGAAGGCAGTTTGTTCGCCGAAGGGCTGGAGAGCATACACAAATGAGTGTCTGCAGGCAACAGTGAAGCATGGTGGAGGTTCCTTGCAAGTTTGGGGCTGCATTTCTGCAAATGGAGTTGGGAATTTGGTCAGAATTAATGGTCTCCTCAATGCTGAGAAGTACAGGCAGATACTTATCCATCATGCAATACCATCAGGGAGGCATCTGATTGGCCCCAAATTTATTCTGCAGCATGACAACAACCCCAAACATACAGCAAAAGTCATTAAGAACTATCTTCAGCATAAAGAAGAACAAGGAGTCCTGGAAGTGATGGTATGGCCCCACAGAGCCCTGATCTCAACATCATCGAGTCTGTCTGGGATTACATGAAGAGAGAGAAGCAACTGAGGCTGCCTAAATCCACAGAAGAACTGTGGTTAGTTCTCCAAGATGTCTGGGCCAACCTACCTGCCGAAGTTCCTTCAAAACTGTGTGCAAGTTTACCAAGAAGAATTGATGCTTGATGCTGTTTTGAAGGCAAAGGGTGGTCACACCAAATATGGATTTGATTTAGATTTTTCTTCTGTTCACTCACTTTGCATTTAGTTAATTGATAAATATAATCTATTAACATGTCTATTTTGAAAGCATTCTTACTTTACAGCACTTTTTCACACCTGCCTAAAACTTTTGCACAGTACTGTATATATATATATATATATATATATATATATATATATATATATATATATATATATATATATATATATATAATAAAATCATGTTTTTTTAAGCATTATGATACATGAAGATCAAGAGTTTACCATAATTCTTGTACTAATACCTGTGGGAATGATAGCAAAGACTTGTTTGTCTTGTGAGTACTGAGCATGAGGGATGGGTAAGAAGCATTACTTTACACTGTGTTTTCAAAGCCACCTGTAAGTAGTAATTGTGTCCATATGTATTTACACACAAATTCTGTGTCTACAAATAAACACATTTGAAAGTAAAAGGGCCAGTGGTAATACATAAAACATGGTGCACTGTACAAAAATTATATTTTATGTCCATGCATTCCACATCACACATAACGAGTTGATGATTTGACATAATGAGTAGTGGTTAGGGCTCTGGACTCTTGACCGGAGGGTTGTGGGTTCACTCCCAGGTGGGGGACACTGCTGCTGTACCCTTGAACAACGTACTTTACCTAGATTGCTCCAGTAAAAGCCCAACTCTATAAATGGGTAATTGTATGTAAAAATAATTTGTAAAATGTGATATGTTGTAAGTCGCCCTGGATAAGGGCGTCTGCAAATAAATAAATAATAATACTTGAACTACGTGACATCTTCCGTTAGGCATAAGGCCTATACTAAGGCCAGTGCACGTTTGGAATTTCACACTCGCTGCTGCTGCTGCTGCTAACTGATTTACTAATATTTCATAAGCCATTTCTGATGCCGACTTTTTATATTTTCAGTGTTATGGAAACGTCTCAGGCAAAATGTAATGGTACCCGTGACCTAAGATGGCTGCCATATAGTGGTCATGTGATTATATATATATATATATATATATATATAATTCCTACTGCCATCTAGGGTGTGTGAACTATGCATCAGCTGCAGAGTCACTTACAACTATGTCTCACCCAAAAGACAGAGCACAAGGAGGTTAAGTGACTTGCTCAGGGTCACACAACGAGTCAGTGGCTGAGATGGGATTTGAACCAGGAACCTTTAGATTACAAGCCCCTTTCTTTAACCACTGGACCACACTGCCACATCGTTTAAAATTGAAGGTGATGCCCAGTAGAATGTAACCATTTCACTGTAACATTGTTTTCACCGTTTGACATCACTGATGCAGATTTTTTCACACATCTCTATTGCATCTGCAATGTTAGGGGTTTGGTGTTTGTGAAAGTTAAATAAGGCACAAGTTTTTATAGTTGAACTCCGTGACCTATGAAGATCTCTATGGCACCCATCTATCAGGTATTTTGTGCCGTTTGTACAGTAACAAAATGACAGTCTTAACCATAACAAACAGGAAGCAACATCGGTGAAACTAATGTTGAAATGTGTAATTAATGAGTATATCTAAAAAGTAATACACGTAGTACATTTAGCGAACTGTATGTTATATCATGGCATTGTTTTGGTCGAAATAAGTTTTGTCACTACTTGTAGCGACCATTGGATGAATAAGTTTGATTTATAAACAGTAACACTGGTCACCTTGTATTTATTGCACGCGTAAAGTTGACATTTCAGTACTTTTTTTTTTTTTAAATCTTCGGCCCCTATTGGTTAGTATAATATTAAAGAAGGGTTCCCCTCAAATTATCCTGTTTCTCTGTCTGCTTCGCCGCCCTCGGCTAATGAGCGAGGTGTGAGTGTGTGGGGTCAGAAATCTCGTGGGCAATCGAGAAAAGTGGCGGGTGGCACATTGAAGCGACAGTGCGTACATTTATGCTACCTACGCTGTAATGTCAGAGTCACTTGGTACTTGCTATTCGTGCATGATTTCCCTAGGAATATATAGGAGGAAAAATTTGACACTATATATTCATAGTACATACATAATTACAATGTACGAAACTTTCTCCTGCATTGCCAAATATGCTTTATTGTATGGTACCTAAATACTTCCTCATTCACACGCTCGCTAGGGGATTCCCAGATCTCCTTTGTAATGCTTGTTTGCATTCTGGGTAGGTGTACGTCTGACATCAACACGGGGATTACCCATACTGAAAAAAAAAAAAAAAAACTTCGCTGTAAGTCCCAGAGTTAAACTATAAATTATAATTATTTTTACTCACAAAAATACAATAGATACAGGCGTTATTTTGTCTTTAACTGTGTTTAATTCAAACGTACAGTAGTTTTTTTTTGTTTTGTCTGTTTGTTTTCAACAATATACCTTTTGAAATGTATTTAAGACAACAGCCTGCAAAGTGGATATGATCGTTTATTGTAAATACAGCTTTCATGAGAACTCAATGTATATGTTAAAACCAAAACACTTTCACGCAATAACGTCATATTTTAAATTGATCATATATGTTCCGTCGTCAGAATATGGGTATTGATTGATATTTCGTAACTTTACTTGTAGTCAGCATTTAGATGATTGTAATTGTGGTTTACAAATGACGTTTGGTGTATCAGTTGGTAGAGCGGTTGAGGTATTTACCTGAAAACTCTCCTGACAGCAAATTGATAGCGACTGTTACCGGGGACAAATACAGGTCAATAATTACTCCACTAGCCTAACTCAGTTCAATTATAAAGACAAAACTGTTGTCATATATATATATATATATATATATATATATATATATATATATATATATATATATATATATATATATATATATTAGTGCCTATAGATAGATAGATAGATAGATATACTATCAGTATGATGTATTACTAACTAGCCACATATATACATGAAAAGAGCAGGTATTTTTAGGTTTATGATGCATAATATTACATTATCATTTTATTAGCGTAGCTCCGAAGAAGTCGAGAGAAAATACAAATAAGGAGTAACGTCACAGAGGAAAGTACAATCCACGAGTTGGTTCTAAAACAGCTGTCACTTAAGCTGAGCATAATAATAATAATAATAATAATAATAATAATAATAATAATAATAATAATTCTAGTTGGCATGACATAAATGTCACTATGTGGAATTTAAGCACTTTCGTAGTACCATTAAACCTATAAAAGTCCTTTAAAACGGTCATTAGAATTGCATAGACTAGCTAACTACTGTATTTGTTTTTGTTGCTGAATCCCACCGATAACAACACGAATACAGCGGATACAAATGTAGGTCCTTTTTAACATGTTTAACCTCTGGGTACTGTAGTCCTAAAACGGGTTACACGGTAGCCTACATTGGCCAGCTATTTACTAGCAGTTAAGTATTATGGGCCTGCGGTTAAACTAGACACTATTTTACAATTACTGGTACACTATTAGTTATTTACTGTTAAGTTTGATGTGTTTGCTTATAATTGACTTTGAATCATTTACCTGTGGATAAATTGTGTATCCTGAAAACAAGACCTTTTAATTGCTCGCTGCTTATTCAATTATTAACTTATTTCTGATTTTAAATAGTTTGATGATTAAGTGGGTACAGCACACAAACAATCTGTGTTGTTACAGCACAATATTATAAACACACCGGTAGGTCTAGGACGGTTAGCTGTTCATGAAGGTGTGGGGATTCTCGTTTTACACTGATCTCACATAGGCATGTTAAAGCAAGTTAGGGGCCCTTTGATTACATGATGGTCTTTAGTGTGGGTGGGTGTTACCCACCTCCCTCTCCCCCTGCATTGACATTAGATATATTATTTCAACAAGTTGTATTTCTAAACTTTAGTGATGTAATTTACAGCCTACCGTGCATTCAGCCAATGACGTGCAGGCCAGAAGGGGCGGGCGTATTATGGGAAGTTCCCCTGGTTCAAATCCTGAAATATGTTGCTCTACCTAACAGGTTGTAAATCAGTTCTGTTTTCATATTACACCAAAACAGTTAGTGGTGTTTAAAGTCTCGATATTGTCCATTTGACAGAGTTAATAGGAAGGGCGTTTGAAGCATGAGCGGTGAGTATGTTTTACAAACAGCTCGTTTCTTAAACACTAAATTACTTTCATTTTCCACGATACGCAGTCTGAAGATTTTATTTAAGAACATTGTATTGTGGTTTCTATTTTTCAACTTAATGAAACTGTGTTTGGGATTTATAGCCTATTGTGTAGTTATTTACAGAAAACAAACTGGAGGATTATAATATAGTAGTATCTATGGCAAACCTTAATTACTACTACTGCCCTAAGTATATTTTGCTCATAATTTGATTCACAGGGCATTCCCCTATTGGATTATTATGCCACAGGTGCTTTAACATAAATGTCGTTTTTAAATATTTCACACAGGATTATTTTAATACACATTTTATTGTAAACGTATTATTTGCTTGCAAGTGCAGTTTTTTTTATTAACCGTGTTTTGTAATTTAACCAGTTCATTAATTTAAACAAAAAAGGGAACTGAAAGTGTGCCAGAAGAATCCATTGCTTCCTGCTTTTTATCTTCAATTTTTTTTGTTGCGTCTCACATATTAAATTTGTCTCATTACGTACTGTTTTCCTTTTTGTTGTATTATTATAAAATATTAGTGATATCCAGTTAGAATCCGAATATGCACAACCCATATCTTAATGTAATGTATATATATATATATATATATATATATATATATATATATATATATATATATATATATATATATTATTTGAACATTTATTTTAACGTTTAGTTCAATTACAGTTATATTTTAAAGTAAATTGAGGAGGTTGCAATTAAATAAAATTGCACATTTAAATGTGTTCCTCTCGTTACAAACCGAGAACACTTAAACTGAAAATATACAGCTAAGAACAAGCGAAAATGGTAAATACGGAAGAAGATATGTGTAGGTTGCCAGGTGCGTAGATGAAGACAGGCAATATGTGTCTCAAATGAAGATGTAGGTCCACCTATATTAAATATCAAAATTACGTCGTTTTCCAGTTTTTCTGAAAATAGTATACTTTATTTTTGTTGAAGACCGTCTTAATTCACTCATTTTGAGGAACCGTATTCAATTAAATCTGCCTGTCACAATAATTTAGAATTGGGGAACTAGTACCATTCCCATTTGTTCTCGTGATTCATTATTTTTTCGTGTTTTGCTAAGTGAGTGCTGCTTTATTTGATTCACGTGACAGCTATGTCCAATTTTTCAAGCCTAGACAAGCGCATTGCTGCCCGGTATTATTTGTGGCATAGTGCTCAGTAGGGACGGGACAGTGAATGCAAGATGTGTGTTGGGGCCACTTGTCTTTGCTTCACATACCAACCAATAACCACTCATTTAATTGTGTACTTAGTTTGGATGCAACACACTTACACACTGTATGGTAAACATATTGCAAATACCACAGATACGTTTAAAGTAGCATATTCAATCAGAAATGTGTGAAGGTGTTTTCCTGAGGAATCGTATTCCTCAATCGAGGAGTATTACACCTACCCACCACCCACCTTTTTTTTTTTTTTTTTTAAAGCATTTCTCTGTAAAATTGTGTGTTAAATGTATGTGTTATAAACGTATGATCTGCAGAAAACGTAGATAAACCGACAACAGAGCAAAACGCTGCAATGGAATCAGGAAAAGAGTAGAACGAGTTATTGATGCCAATAGCATTGCTGACCTACATTGAAAATACTGAGAAAGACATGCAGTAGAAACATTTGACACATCATATTTTAGTACTGTATTACTATATGTACCAGTACCACCATTGAGTGCATTTTAGTTATGGACGATTGCAGACCTTTTCACTTTTGAATGTGTAATCATCCCACATTACTGTAGACTATTATGGTCATATTTTGAAACCAGAAAGGGCAACTAAACACATTTTATGGTATGATAACTAGCAAGAAATGTTAGATGCAGTTTATTATTTACTAGTTTCATTTCCCTTTTAAAATATATTTAAATACTTTAACTCTTTTCTTTTTCTAGTTCCAGCAACTCATGTTCTTATGTCGAGGGCTTCCCAACATTTAGGTGAGTTTTTGTGCCAATATTATGCAATCAACTTGAAAACATGTATTGAAAACATGAGTACATCCATTTAATTTCTGCATGTGCAGCTACTTGACCATTTACCACATTCAGATGGTTCTTTGTGTGGTTTAAGTATGCTTGACAGTTTGCATTTAAAATATCACTGCAGTAATGGAGGTTAACCTGGCTAAGGAGTAACGGTTCACATCCTTTTTTACTTTTCAGGTGGGGAGCCCAGTGTTCAGATGTTTGAAGAGCCTAAGCAAAGAGGCATGCGATTCAGGTATAAATGTGAAGGTAGATCAGCAGGCAGCATTCCTGGAGAGCGCAGCACAGACAACAACAGATCATTTCCAAGCATACAGGTGAATTATCAAACAGAGAGAGATCATACTCTGTTGAGTAAAAGTCCTTTATTGTTGTGAATGGAACATGCATTACATGTATATTAATGGCCATATAGTAGAGTTTGGTAGAACTACTGATACTTCTTGGCAGCTAATACATCATGGGACCCTAAACCTTTTCATATAAATCTGACATTACATTATTACATTTATAGAGCTAGCTTACTGATACAGTTATTTTATATATATATATATATATATATATATATATATATATATATATATATATATATATATATATATATATATATATAAACTGGATAACTGGAGTGGAATAACATAACTGGCATTGCAACACAGTGTTGCACTGCTGAAATTCAGGAAGGCTCTGCACTTCGGCAGTTCAAACAAATACTGCTACTGTTACGTCTTTACGTCTGAAATAATTCAAATTTCTATTGTTGTTTTTATTTGGACTTCCATTTCCTTTGAGAAGTTTAGTCAAGAAATCCCTGAATTAATTGGTTTCATATAAAAAATGTACACATTTTATTGCTATTTATTTTAAATAAGACCCAAAAAGCTGTCTAACAAGGATGAGCAATACTTGAAGATAATATCCTTAAGGAATAGAAATAAGACTTCCATCAACAGTCCAAAGCACCTTTTGGCCATTGTTCCATAGTCCAATTTATGTATTCTTGTGCATATTTTAGCCTTTTAGTCCTGTTCGCTTTTCTTAGCAGAGGTATTCTCACTGCAACACCTCCTTTAAGTCCTGATTGCAAGAGTGACCTTCCTACTACTGATTTGATGGACAATGACACCTGTGCCTTCTGCCAGTTCTTTGTCAATTCAACGCTTGTCTTCTTTCTATTCCTTAAGAATATTATCTTCAAGTATTGCTCATCCTTGTTAGACAGCTTTTTGGGTCTTCCAGTCCTGGGTGTGTCAATTGATGTTTCTCTGTACTTGCTGATTATGCTTCGGATACCACACCTTGAAAATCGAGTGATGCGAGCTATTTCACTCAATGTTTTCCCACAAATGTATATTTCGGTGATTGATTGTGTCAAGATATTTCCCAAAGAAACTGTACATGCAGATGGTGGTAATTGTTTTGCATATCGTAATGTGTCTTTGGAGAAAATACGATCGATCGCTATTTAGCTTCAGTCACTCATTAAACAAAAGGCTACTACAGAGGCTGCTGAACAGAACATAAAATAAACAGCTTTCAGAAACCAAACTGGAAAGACAGCCCAGACAAAAGGTATTGCTGTCAGCAAGTTAAATCAGTACTAAAACGACCCAGCACAGCCACCTCGCTTCAACCTGCTGCTTACTTTTTCGCAGTTGGAATTTGTTTTGACTCGGTACTAATAAAATAAATTTTTGGATGGGACAAATAACATGACAACGAACGTGCTGCATATATTGCCTTTATTAAAGTATGCCAGGTGCCCTTGGGTAAACGAGTTTTGGGACTGTTTCTAATCGATTTCCACATCTGTATAACTTGGCAAAGCTTTGCCTTAACTTCCAAACAATTCAGTGGATGCAGAACGTGCAGTCTCAATGTATGGGCAAGTGAACTGCTGGGGGATGCTGCATGCTTGCCTTTAACAAATGACAGCACTCTGTTTTAGTAAGGAAGCAAGTACCACTATTTAGGCTTTATATTGTTCTGAAATACTGTCTACTTAGGTTTATTTAATGTTTAAACAGGTCCGCGAAATGTCCGCAAAATCCTAATTTTATTCCGCAACCTACCCGTGAAAAATATGTAAATTTACCGCGATTTAAGTAGACCCTTACTCATAATGCATCTGAGTAGAAAAATGCAACATGTCTAAGACTTGCAAGCAGTGTGTGCGTGTATATATATATATATATATATATATATATACAGTACTGTGCAAAAGTTTTAGGCAGGTGTGAAAAAATGCTGTAAAGTAAGAATGCTTTCAAAAATAGACATGTTAATAGATTATATTTATCAATTAACTAAATGCAAAGTGAGTGAATAGAAGAAAAATCTAAATCAAATCCATATTTGGTGTGACAACCCTTTGCCTTCAAAACAGCATCAATTCTTCTAGGTACACTTGCACAAAGTCAGGGATTTTGTAGGCATATAGTCAGGTGTATGATTAAACAATTATACCAAACAGGTGCTAATGATCATCAATTCAATATGTAGGTTGAAACACAACCATTAACTGAAACAGAAACAGCTGTGTAGGAGGAATAAAACTGGGTGAGGAACAGCCAAACTCAGCTAACAAGGTGAGGTTGCTGAAGACAGTTTACTGTCAAAAGTCATACACCATGGCAAGACTGAGCACAGCAACAAGACACAAGGTAGTTATACTGCATCAGCAAGGTCTCTCCCAGGCAGAAATTTCAAGGCAGACAGGGGTTTCCAGATGTGCTGTCCAAGCTCTTTGAAGAAGCACAAAGAAACGGACAGCGTTGAGGACCGTGAGACGAGTGGTCGGCCAAGGAAACTTACTGCAGCAGATGAAAGACACATCATGCTTACTTTCCTTCAATCGGAAGATGTCCAGCAGTGCCATCAGCTCAGAACTGGCAGAAAACAGTGGGACCCTGGTACACCCATCTACTGTCTGGAGAAGTCTGGTCAGAAGTGGCCTTCATGGAAGACTTGCGCCAAAAGCCATACCTCCGACGTGGAAACAAGGCCAAGCGACTCAACTCTGCACGAAAACACAGGAACTGGGGTGCAGAAAATGGCAGCAGGTGCTCTGGACTGATGAGTCAAAATTTGAAATATTTGGCTGTAGCAGAAGGCAGTTTGTTGCCGAAGGGCTGGAGAGCGTACAGAATGAGTGTCTGCAGGCAACAGTGAAGCATGGTGGAGGTTCCTTGCAAGTTTGGGGCTGTATTTCTGCAAATGGAGTTGGGGATTTGGTCAGAATTAATGGTCTCCTCAATGCTGAGAAGTACAGGCAGATACTTATCCATCATGCAATACCATCAGAGAGGCATCTGATTGCCCCAAATTTATTCTGCAGCATGACAACGACCCCAAACATACAGCGAAAGTCATTAAGAACTATCTTCAGCGTAAAGAAGAACAAGGAGTCCTGGAAGTGATGGTATGGCCCCCACAGAGCCCTGATCTCAACATCATCGAGTCTGTCTGGGATTACATGAAGAGAGAAGCAACTGAGGCTGCCTAAATCCACAGAAGAACTGTGGTTAGTTCTCCAAGATGTTTGGGCCAACCTACCTGCCGAGTTCCTTCAAAACTGTGTGCAAGTGTACCTAGAAGAATTGATGCTTGATGCTGTTTTGAAGGCAAAGGGTGGTCACACCAAATATGGATTTGATTTAGATTCTTCTTCTGTTCACTCACTTTGCATTTAGTTAATTGATAAATATAATCTATTAACATGTCTATTTTTGAAAGCATTCTTACTTTACAGCATTTTTTCACACCTGCCTAAAACTTTGCACAGTACTGTATATATATATATATATATATATATATATATATATATATATATATATATATATATATATATATATATATGAGAGGATAGATATACCTTGAAAGGAGGTATAACTGCAGTTTTTTCAGTTTTTTCATGAAAACAAAAGGTTTAAATGATTAAAACATCATTGCATTCAAAATCTACTTTATTTTAATATTGCTTATTTAATTTATAACCAGAAGTTAAAGTAAAACTGGAGGTCATTAAGCAGTTGTGTGTAGTAGTATATAGATGGAGTCTGAGAGAAGAAATGACACCAAAGAAGTTTGGTGCTTCTTTCATTTGTTTGGTGTGCAAGGTAATCAAACATGCAATCTTCAGGTGTGAAAAAGTTATTGCCCCCCCAGTTAACTCAACCAAATTAAAGGGATAATTAGGGTCAGCTGTTTGAGTACTTTGGTTAACAACCAGGCCTGATTTGGGCCAGCCCTGCCCAATATAAATCTGACTAACTTTGGCCCTTACCATCAGAGTGAAGTTGTCAGCACACAGGTTCTAGAAGGCACATCATGCCATGAGCAAAAGAAATTCCTGAAGACCTCTGGAAAAAAGTTGTTGATGCCTATCAGTCTGGAAAGGGTTACAAAGCCATTTCTAAGGCTCTGGGGCTCCACCGAACCACAGTCAGAGCCATATTGTCCAAATGGAGAAAGTTTGGGACAGTAGTGAATCTTCCCAGGAGTGGCCGTCCTGCCAAAATCTCTCCAAGAGCAAAGCGTAAAATCGTCCAGGAAGTCACAAAGAACCCTAGAACAACATCCAGGGATCTGCAGGCCTCTCTTGCCTCAGCTAAGGTTAGTGTTCATGACTCCACCATCAGAAAGACACTGGGCAAAAATGGGATTCATGGCAGAGTAGCAAGGCGGAAACCATTGCTCACTAAGAAGAACATGAATGCTCGTCTCAAGTTTGCCAAAAAGCACCTGCATGATCCTCAAGAGTTCTGGAACAATGTTCAATGGACAGATGAGTCAAAAGTGGAACTTTTTGGCCGACATGGGCTCCGTTATGTCTGGCGAAAACCAAACACTGCATTCCACAGTAAGAACCTCATACCAACGGTCAAGCATGGTGGTGTTAGTGTCATGGTTTGGGGATGCTTTGCTGCATCAGGACCTGGACGCCTTGCCATCATTGAAGGAACCATGAATTCTCTGTATCAGAGAATTCTACAGGAGAATGTCAGGCCATCCATCTGTGAGCTGAAGCTGAAGCGCAGCTCGGTCATGCAGCAAGACAATGATCCGAAACACACAAGCAAGTCTACATCAGAATGGTTGAAGAACAAGAAATTTAAGGTTTTGGAATGGCCTAGTCAAAGTCCAGACCTAAACCCCATTGAGATGTTGTGGCAGGACCTGAAACGAGCAGTTCATGCTCGAAAACCAATAAATGTTTCAGAGTTGAAGCAGTTCTGCATGGACGAGTGGGCCAAAATTCCTCCACGGCGCTGTGAGAGACTAATCAATAACTACAGGAAGCGTTTGGTTGCAGTTATTGCTGCTAAAGGTGGCGTAACCAGTTATTGAGTCTAAGGGGGGGGGGTTACTTTTTCACACGGGGGCATTGGGTGTTGCATAACTTTCTTTAATAAATAAATGACACATCTATAACATTTTTGTGTTACTTGTTCACCTTTTATCTAATATTAGGTTTTGGTTGAAGATCTGATACCATTGTGTCAAAAATATGCAAAAATGCAGAAAATCAGACGGGGCAAATACTTTCACGGCACTGATATATATATATATATAATGTATAATTTTACAGTTGTGAAGATTGTTTTTAATGAACAGGTGGTAAAACAATACCTTGCTAGAAGACATGTAGTGTGACGTAGTTTTAAAGGAGTGCTGACAAAGGTTTTAAAATAGATTTTCTTCCATCTTATTAGTACTGGCAGTATTATCACTGGCCCCCATTTTCCTTACTTTGATATCTTGTGGTTCTTTCCTTATTATGTTTTATACTTCAGTTTGGAATATGAAGAAGTTGCTTTTACTTCCTGATGCGTCATGTGCTAAAGTTCAAATTTACTCCAGTGGTCAAGCCACAATCACACCATATGACCTGCAGCAAATATTTGCATATCCCAAAATAATAAGTGAAGCACTAAAAGATTTTCAGCACAATAAAAGGTTAAATGTGTTGTTTCTTACCTTTTAAAAGTAAGAAAGTAGTTACCTAATGTAATAACCTCCTACTGCTGCAAAAGAAACAAAATGCACAGGAGGCTACAGAGTGGAAGTCTATAGCTATGGCCAAAAGTTTTGCATCGCCTAGAATTGAGAGAGAATTACAAAAAACAATATCTGAACATAAGTGAGATTTTTTTAACATCATGTAATCAAAGAAACTACAAAATTGTTGCAAAAGTCTACCAGAAGCCATAATAGTAGTACAGTATTTCATGTTAGATTTTGAAATGTCACATTTTTCAATTTGTCAGTTTTTCATTAAGTATATGGAAAACTACAAAGCGGTATGTAATTCAATATGTTAACGTAATATTTTTCAGCAGGTTTCATTCGACTTTATGAAACAAAATTAGTTAGTTCTATAGGGCGATGCAACACTTTTGGCCATAGCTGTACAGTCAACAGACAACAAAATGATTTACAACCGAACATCACATTTAAAGTTTTAAGTCCATCAAGGTTTAATAATTGTTAGTTAGTTGTGGTGGTGGTCAAATAGACTGAATAGCATCTTGAAATACAGTAATCACAATTGCATTATTGAAGTGAGGAAGCAGCAATAAATAAATAAGTTCTACAGTGAGGTACATGATCTGATTTCCAGGGCGATCATTCATGTAAATGCTTAGTAGCAGGGTCACCTGTATGTGATAGTGGCACAACAGGGATTTGACTCCTCGCATTAAGACTCCTACTGTACTTCATCAGCAAAAAATGCTGCATTTTAAGCATCGATTTTTGTCTGTAGAAAACACTCCTAATTACAAACCTAATCTATGGAGCTCTTTTAAAAGTCTATATAACTTATTAGTGACTGGTGGTGTTTAAACAGTTGGGGCAGCAGTGTGGAGTAGCGGTTAGGGCTCTGGACTCTTGATCAGAGAGTCGTGGGTTCAATCCCAGGTGGAGGACACTGCTGCTGTACCCTTGAGCAAGGTATTTTACCTAGATTGCTCCAGTAAAAACCCAGCTGTATAAATGGTTAATTATAAATAAATAATGTGATATCTTGTAACAATTGTAAGTCTCCCTGGATAAGGGCCTCTGCTAAGAAATAAATAATGAATAGTGAATGTGAAAACCATTTACATAACCAAGACTTTCATAAACATTTCCTTTTCTTTAGCACAGCAATGTGAATTATTACCCCCTAGTGGGTCAAAAAACAGGTAAGGCTACTGGAAAGATGATGGATCCTAGGAGAGTTAACACAATATCTGTTTTTCTTTTTGTCAGATCATGAATTACTATGGAAAAGGCAAGGTCATAGTTTCACTAGTGACAAAAAGTGCTCCCTATAGACCTCACCCGCATGACTTGGTTGGGAAAGATTGCAAAGATGGGTACTATGAAGCAGAATTTGGCCCTGAACGAAGAGTGATCTCGTAAGTGTCATTTGATTAACCACTGTAAGCATTTGACAAAAACAGGGAAGCATGGTTATTATAAAGTCACGTGACTTTCATAGTTTGCTGTTCAACCACGTGTTTCAGTAATTAGTGATGATGAAATACACTGAATCTGACTTAGTAATAGGATCCCTAAGTAAAAGCTCTTGTGATATCATCATTACACCCTCTCTGAAGAATTTAATTCCCAGTGTTTCCTATGAGATTGTTTGTTTTATTTCCCAAATGGGAAATGGAAAGGGGAATTCCCTGGCAAAGACCACAACCTAGTCATATGCAAATTTTTGTAATTGTTGAAAATACTTAAAATAGATTCATAAATAATTAAAATTTTCAATAGTGCATTACAGTGTTTTACAATTTTTTTTTCTGTTCAGACAAAACCATACTTGTTTCACAGCAACACCATTTTTGAATACTCTTATTTTTGTTCCAGCTACTTCCTCTTTGTTTGATGCAAGCTGTTGTGTGTGCACTATAAAAGCTATAAAAACACTTTAACCTATCATTTTTTCCCCCATGGTGATGACCTCATCTGTTGTAAATGTATAAATGTCAGATAATGTGTATATGCTTTAATAACTCTGAGAATTTAGGTGCTTAAAAACTGTTACACAGCTGTCTTGTTTTATTAATCAAGTTACATTATCCAGAAACAATACAGTTTAACTGCCACATTGTTTTAACCTGATTTTAACCATATTGTACTTATATTACATTTTTTAATTCACAGCTTTCAGAATCTTGGCATTCAGTGTGTACGTAGGAGAGAAGTTAAAGAATCTATTGTGTTTCGGATTGCAAAATGCATCAATCCATTTAATGGTAAGAAATGTATTCAGTGAATATGAATACATCTGATGTTCTGTTCATTTTCATTGGGTTTCCTAGTCCTATTATCCTGCGATAACAGGACGCGGTACAGTTTAGTTAAACAAATGTTACAAAAGCTCAATCAGCAACATGGATGCTGCTGCTGAATTGTTGCTTCTGTTCAAGTGAGGCTCAGTGCAGAAGCAGTACTATTGACTTAAAAAAAATAAAAATCCAGGAACTTGTACTCTCAGTAGTATATGTTAATTAAAAGACAATGCAACTGGCTGGCCCACTTACTGATCCTATGAAAGCAAATTACACATATAGACGTGTACAATTCAAAAGATAATCTAGATTTCATTTTGTCTTTTGAAAAAGAAAATGTCAGAAAAAAAAAAAAAAATTCTCAAATAATTGGTATGTGAAAGGAAAGTTTTGTTTTTTTTAGTTTGTAAGTAGCCAATTGTACACGCTGCCTGCTTTTTAAGATAGCACTGGTTAATGAAAATACCTACACAAACATTACAGTTTTGATTTCCTCAAGTAAGAACTCTTACTTTACAGCTTCTTAACATATTTCATACAGATTTTAAATTAATTAGTTACTTTTTAGAAAAAATGAGTTGTTCAGACAAAATAGATCTGTGATCATCCATGTTGAACTTGACAGCCAGTCAATCGAACCTAAAACTTTAAAGGCACAGTGTATTCTCAAATCACAGGTCAACTCATAGTTAAAACTACATATACATCAAGTGAAATAATCGGTTACTCATACACTTGATTCACCATCTACATATTGTATAAATTATTAACCCCTGAGGTTCAATTGAAATTTAAAACATAACTAGTATACATGGTACAGAAATGAATACCCATTTCAAGTACAGAGTTTAAAAATGATCACAAAATATGTTTTATTTTTTATTTTTTGTTTTTTCAAAAAGAAAGCTGCATTCAGTCAATAGTAGACAAAGTAATCTTTCTTGACTTTTCAAACGTAGTCACACAATAGTGCACATTGCAACGCATCGCTGAATACTACACAGGACAAGTCCACCGAAAACAAATAGCACTGTAAACAGGAAGCTGAACATTTTTCAGCTTTACTCCTTATTCTCAGATGAGTGAATCAAGACCACCTGTTTCCGGGGGCTCTCTTGGCAGTTGTTTGTGCTGCTGTTTTAGTGATATTCTTCATCTAAAATACTTTTCACATACTGTATAATCTGTACTGTATACAGTCTTGAAAGTGCTGTGTACTTTACTTCCCGTTATTGGAACAGGGACAGATAACCAATATATTTATGTTTTGAACACCTTGTAAATGTGTCTTCTAAATGTATATTAACTTTATGGGATTACATGGGCAGAGCTTTTTCGTGATTTATTTTTTTTATTACTTTTATTATTTTCCATTAGTCTTTTTAAAATCAACAAGGGAAAGCACATATAAAATACCAGTGTAAAATATGAGCAGCATATTAAACAAACTAAAATAACTGTTATTTGGTAAATATTTGCCACCATTTAAAAAGAAAAGAGAGGCAAATTGCTGTGTTATATCTGTGAACATTTTCATCAAATAGATTTAGAACAGAATTTGGAATGGAAATCTGTCGAGGTGTATTACTCATGAACACCCTGAGCTGTGCATATACATCAAATACAGAAGCTAGCTCATCTGCTTCCTACTCAGTTAAAAAGGAGGGGGTGGAACTTAGGCACTAGAGAAGTGATTCTGCTCTTCTAAAAGTCTTACGTTTTTAGAATTTAGGTGGTTTGACTTTATCAGCCATCAGACGTACAGTAGCCTCTGTGGTGACCTTAAATGGGCTTCAGTTGACATCATTAACGTACGTTGATACACTCTTGTAGGTGTAGGTTGGCTACCATGGAGACTAAATTGTGCTAGCAACAAACACTACACGTGTAATTAGAAACAAAACTGAAGACAACCATACAAAGGGGTATTCATAAACTACAACCTGTAAAATGTTCTGGGCTTCAGCCCCCCCTGTAAATAAGCACTGCCCTGTTCAAAAAATGTAAACACATGTTTTATTTTAAACTCATGGATTCTTGTGTTCAAAGTCAAAAAAAAACTCCGTGTCTTTTATAGAAACAGGTGTCATGAATACCAAACCTATTTTTTTTTTTTTGTTCCTCAAGGCAGGCTTTAATATAATGTAAGTTAGCAGTTACTCACCAACTGTGTGTTAATTGATTCTTTACTTGGGGGCATGTTTTTTACAAGGAGAGAAATTGGGTGAGATTAGTTTTAAAGTTGTAATATTCTGATTTCCGTTCCTCCCTCACTTGGGGACTCTTGTTGTCACAGAAACCTCTTCCTGTGCACTTTCAGTTCCTGAATTAACAGGCGGTGTCATGAGCTTAGCCTACAATAATGCACAATAACATTAACTCGTTGAACACTGGAAAATCATTGAACAGTTTGCATTTTTCAGCAAGTGCAATGGCTCAGCTTATTAGCATGTTAGAGACATTTTTTCAAACCATATTAGTGAAACTGTGAAATAAGAAGGTTTAATTATGTAATTTCAAATACTAGAATAATACTATTGTAATGAGAGGAAATAATATGCATACTAAAAAAATGTATACCCAATCCATTCCCTCTGAGCATATTTCTTGCTGTGTGATACAGGGAAGTAATCAATCAAATTGATTCTTCCTGCTCTGGGCTGAGGATAAGGTGACCAGGTCCTTAGACTGTACAGTACCTTATGCAGTACTCTGTGCTGGGCAGAAGTAAACATTCTGATATTACAGTTAACCTGCATGAGAAACTCTTTGATAAAAATAGAGCTTTTCTTTTAATGATACAATGCACCTTAACTTTGGAGATTGTATTGATCGGTGAAGCACTGAATTCAGAAAGCTCAGCTCACAACAATTACTTGTTCATTTGGTTGTAGCAGATGGAAGCCTGTTTTTTTTCAGGCTAATTGAAATCTCCAGGTGGATTTGAGGATTTCAATGAAAAAATTCTAAAAGCAGTCTGTCAAACCAAGATTTTGCAACTTTATATCCCATAGGAGATCTCCCAAAATGTCTATTGTTGTTAAGAAGTTTGTTCATACTATAGAATTTCTTCTTCTTTGTTTCTTTAGTTCCAAGGGAGCAGTTGTTGAAAACAGAAGAATATGATTTGAATGTGGTGAGACTGTGTTTCCAGGTCTACCTGCAAGATGAATGTGGACATTACACCAGGGCTTTACCCCCTATTGTATCCAACCCCATCTATGACAACAGTAAGTGACCCAAACCATTGCAAACCTGTACACAAGTGGTCCAGAAAGCACACTGGTACTGAAACTATATAATGCAATTGGTTCATACCATTGTTGTGTTAAACTATGAACATTTTACCACTGCATTGCAGTTGTATTTCTTCAGTCATGCTATTGAAGTTAATGTTAAGGGCAAGTGCTGTTTTTTTGCATGTTTCCCTATAAGGCAGATTTAGGTACTGCTGAAGGGAGAGGGGGTGGACTTGTATTTCACCTTCAGCCCTCAGTGGAAACTATTACACTTCACACAAAACTACCACACAATTTTGCACATAATGGCACTGCCCACCATTGCAGGCAGGTCCCTCTGAGGCAGGCTTTGGTCTTGCACACAGGGCAATGTAGAGCAGTTCATATTGTCATTGCCACAGTTTAGTCTCTAGTGCTGCCAATCTAGCACTTTTCATTTAAGATGCATGGTAAATGCTAACAATCCTATCTAATCTTTTTATCTGAATTTGAGCCAGTGTGTTTATATTCACCTATATTAGGATTGATCCTGTATTAAAACATTTCTGTCACATCATCCTTTGTTTTAATTGACTAATTCTTCAAATCTCCTAACAAAAAGTGGCTGTGTGGCTTTGAAGAGTATATGAAAAAAGTGAATCATTTTTACAGATTCAACACTTATCGTTGTTTATCCCGTATGTAATATGTCACTAAAGCGTCATTATTTGGGGTGTAAATATACATTGATAAAAAATTCCTTTACATGATTACATAGAAACAACACATTTCTCTTAAAAGCTTATTTGTGCTAAAGGAATGGTTCTATGAAAAGCATACTGGGTGTGGCACGGTACAGTACCGCTTGGTCTTTTGTGTAGAATTTGCTGTTATGTTAGTGTCCTTGTATTGGCAAACTGCTAGTAAGCTAATTTATATGATACACAATGTACATTTGAAACCTGAAAGGCAAATTCAGTTTAAGATGTAGATTTCTGACAGGTCTGTAAACTTTTGAAATGTCATATGATGGAGAGAGAGCTGAAGCTTGTAGGTGGATGTGGGTTGATCTGCTGTGTCAGTGTGGAAGCAGAGAAATGGCATTAGCAGAGGTGTAAATAAACATTACGTCACAGATGGGGCTGGCTGCATATGCTTCTCCTGGTAGAACTGACAGTCAGTTTTATGGTTGACGAGGGTGATGTTGAAAAGGTCAGATTTAGTTTAGAATTAAACTGTGAACTGTGAAATGCAAATGAACATTTTTTTTTTTTTTAGGCAGAAAAGAGGAAGTTGCATGGGTTCCACTTTATGATTCTGATTAGCATGGTTGACAGCCACTACTTATTCTTTTACAAATGTGAATGTTTTGATTTTAATTCTGTGGTTTTTTTATTCTTTATTTCGGACATAATGAACATGCTGTTAAATAATTGACTTTTCATTAAAGGTCCTTGGATTAACTAAGAGTTGTTAAAAACATGTTAATTATTACTAACATTAAATACTTAAGCATTAGTAAAACAAAACTACAACTGAAACTAAGCAGCAGAACAAAAATAAATAAATAAATAAAAATAAAATTAGAATTACTTCTGCAGTGTCCAAAATATACATACATACACACACACACACACACGCAGGCATGCACGCACACACAATACTGGCAACAATATTTCACAAATGCTAAAGAAGGCTAGTCTTTTGTAAATGTAAATTTGACTACATAGGGATTTTTATGTGAAGTCATTGCACAAGAAGTTATCCTAATAGAGTTACATGGACATCACTTATAAAACTGGTTTCAACAAGGACATTTTGTTAAAGATTAGGTTCTTCCTGTAGTAACTGAAGGTTCTAATGCTTCAAGTTCCCAGTATTGTTCTGGGCCCCTGCAACCACTGTTTCGTGTTACATACCTGTGCAGTTGTTCATTACATGCCATTATTAATGAGTGTAACTCATTTTGCAGGAGCCCCCAACACAGCAGAGCTGAGGATTTGCCGTGTCAACAAGAACTATGGGAATGTGAAGGGAGGAGATGAGATTTTCCTGCTTTGTGATAAAGTTCAGAAAGGTATAGCAATGTCGTCTTTTTTTGTAACTGACATTGGTTTAAAGAATATCACAAGATTTTTTCAAACAGCTTTTAGTAAATATTCTCAGGTGTGTGTCCAAAGCGGATGACTGCTCCAAGACATTTCCCACCTTTCGCGACTCTTCTTTCTCAACGTCCCTTCCCTTTCTTGCCCTTCATCTCAACTCCCTTATTGCAGCTGATTCTGAAGCCACCAGTTTTAATTAAAGGGTTCTACTGTAGTGACATTTCTTCTTTTTTCTTTAATAACCCATTAGATGATATCGAAGTCCGTTTCTTCACGCAAAGCTGGGAAGGCAAAGGGTTGTTTTCACAAGCAGATGTACACCGGCAGGTTGCGATAGTGTTCAAAACTCCCCCGTTTCACACCAACATCACCGCCCCAGTGAGTGTTCAGATGCAGCTCCGCAGGCCCTCTGACCAGGAGGTCAGTGAGCCCATGGACTTCAGATATCTCCCAGACAATACAGGTAACTTGCACTACCTACTACAGCCAAGCAGTGGTAGGCATGGACAGGACGCATTATAAACAACGAATACTGGACAGCAGATACCTTTGTAATTCTTTCCTTCGTAAATTGTTTTCTTATCAATATGGGGATTTCCTTCTATGGAGAATACAGATCAAGATGAAAGGATAAACTAAATGTTTGAAACCTGACCTGTTGGGGTTCAAATTCAAATAAGATTCCAGACTGACAATACAGTACTGTACTGAGTCGTTTACAAAGGAAAGGACAACTGGTGTCCTGAGTGGAAATATATACCTGTAGTAAATTATTATGCATTGGCATCTGTTGACTTGGATTTGTTGGGTTTTTTAATGACCATTTGTTATCTCTGCAGACCCGCATCAATTTCAAGAGAAAAAAAGGAAGATCGAAGAATTCCAAAAAAGAATGCAGGCTTTACCTGGTAAGACCTACATAGTTGAAGCTCTCTCCTAGACTGCCTCAGAGACCTTAGAGTTGTTTTGCTTTCCACTGAACTGGTGGTAAACCTGAGTAGAGACAACAGTTGTTAAGAAGGTGGGTGTGCATTGGCAAGTTCTTTGTAACCAAATGTACAGGATCTTCAGGTTTGTTTTACACTTTCTAGAGGATCAGGGGCAGGTTTGAGATGCACTTCCATAGCAATGTGATTTTTTTTTCTCCATTTCTGTTTATCAGTTATTTGCAACATGTTACATTCTTGCATTTAAAGTGTAAATTTGGTACAACTGTGAAAATAGTTTCTTAAAAAGCAACAGCAGGCTGAAGGTATATGACTCAAAGCAGAGTGTTATCTGTTGTATTTTTCTTTATCTTCCTATTTATGATCTTTCTTTTTGTATATCAAGAAAACAATGTAATACGCTCTTTGTTTTCTTGCAGGCATACACCAAATGGAAAGGCACAAAATAGTACCAAAGAATATTAAAAAAGGTATGAAAAAAAAGATATGTATTAAGATTAACAATGTGGTACTACGGTGCTGCCCTCCTCTATATGTTGTTCTCTTTCAGGGGAAATATTTAATTCAGTTGTCCCACAGTTTCAGTATAGCAGGATGGCACATAATGCATTAAGTGGATTTTCTGTGCCCATCATGGGAGACTAATAGGTGCAGGCCCAGAGTCTCTATAATGTTATACTTTCAGCAGATTTTCGTAACAGAAAAAGATTTATAGAAATAAAAAGTTGAACTAAACTTTTAAAAAGGGGGTTGCCCAGCCTTATAGTGAGTTCTACCAAAGTTAGTAAGTAATGTACTTGACCCTCCCTTGAAAAAGTAACATGTTCTTCCATTTCCTTTTACAGAGCCTTTTAATATGTTTCCCCAGAGACCAGTAGCAACAATGGCCAATAGTACTTTGCCACAATCTGTCAGTTTCGTTCAACAGTCTCAGAACAACATGACTAATTCAATGTTCACACACAACAATCTGCAACAATGCAGTCTGATGACAAACCCACCGCAATCCATCTCTGTCAATAGCAGCTGGTCTCCTGTCGTTACGTCAGGAATCTCTTTGGACACCATCAGGCTCAGCCAGCCCAGCAGCAGCAGCAGCATGCTATCATCAGTTAAGACCAGCAAGACCTTACCTCCTTTAGCAGACAACCCTGGGCTCCCTCTACTGACAGATCATTACCTGAGATTTTTGGATTTGCAAAGTAATCCATCACAGCTTTCCGTAAACCAGAAGGACACAAACACTAACAGTACCGGAGCCTTGTCTGTCCAACAGCAGAGTACTTTTAATGTCCCTGGTCCTGACATCTTTGGTGGGAGAAATAGTGTTATGAATCTAATGGTTTCCAGCACAGAAAATAATATGGAAACTGACGATATTCTTTTAAGCGGCATCCCAGGCTCCATGTTTCAGTGGAAGCAAGAACAGCAAGGTGCACAGGCAGCGGGTACCAACCCTCTGGGGATGAATTACAATAGTACTGCTCCAGGGCTGCTAAACAATGGAGGAGGAGTTTTTCAAGGCTGTATACAGCCGTGCAATGATGTAAGCAACAGTTTAAACTGTGGAGCACACAATGAACAGTTTGGGGGAGGGGCTAATCAAGGTGAAGACCGTTTTGATGCACTTTTGCAAGAATGGTTTTTTCAGTAATGATGAAAGTGAAAGTAAACTAAATGTGCTGAAATTGAAAAAACACAGTTTATTTAATGATTTTAAATGGAATTGGTAAAAGCAAGGTCGCGTGATGTGCAGGGTGTCTTAGTCAGGGGAGCGCGGATTTACGTCCTGGCTGCAAAACTGCCGGTCTTCACTGGAGATTCCAGTGGGAGTGTCGTTTTAGCTTAGCCACTGACCTTCAGTTCTCCTGAGCTATTGTAGGGAATTGCTGCAGTGAGAGAAGGTAATTGGGCATTCTAAATTGGGGAGAATATCAGTGGTAAAATAATTAAGCGAAAAAATAACTAGATGCAATTGCAACAAATGCAATATTTGCTACGAGATTAAGTGCAAGAATGAGTAAATATATTTTCATCTTGTAAATATTTAAGTCTTGCATTATTGTAAAATAAGTTGTTTTGTAGGTTTTCAGTCAAGCTTACTAGCACAAAACGTTTTGTGATGTAATTAAAGTTCTCTTTAGTTGTACCATATATATATATATATATATATATATATATATATATATATATATATATATATATATATATAAATATTGATGGTACTTTTTAAAAAAAATCATATACCAATGACTAATTGTTCAATTTTGTTTTCATGACAAAATGCTATTATAGGGATTTTATCCCTAAAAGTGAAAAATACAAATAAAAGGTTTGTTCTTGTCCTTGTTTGTAATGACTGTGTCATATTTAAACAATACAGTCAGCACTTGGATATCCGACACTCAGATACACGTCAGTAACGTTTTACCGTCCTTGTATTACGAATAAAATCAATCCCCATTTTATATATATATATATATATATGTATGTAAATAATTAATGCACTTACCCATCACACTCGATTTCTGACTCCGTCGCCAGTTTTCTGATACAAAGCCCATCTCTTCAGTGTTACAATTGACTTGTTTAACCGTCACAGCCCGTGTTTTTTTTTTTTTTTTCTGGCATGGCAAATCAGTCCGTCATTATTGTGCGCTTCCTCCAAAAACAAAGTGAACGAGACAAGGCACGGTAATGTAAAAGTTAATCATTCAGCAGTTTTAGATACTGTGATGCAAGTTTACTGTGACATTAGGGCCTTATCGAGCACTATAATCTGCAGCTGTGTTAATTCTGGAAATTGGTGTTGTTATTTTTAAATCTTTTGCTAAATTGCATTGCCTTTTTAAGTTTTAAGCAGTTCTGTGCATGGATAACATTTAGATTTAATTTTGCTGTTGTGTCGTTAATGGGGAATTTTACATACTGCTACAATACTTACTGGATTTAAAAGTATGTACTGTATTACAGTTCACGTGACCAGTCGTCTATTTTGGCAAGTGATATTTTCAGAATCATATCGTTCTGAATTATAATACTACTTCTGTTGAAAATATAGTACTGTACCAAAAAAACAACTACAATACATCTTAATGGAAGCCTACTTATTTTAAAACAGTCCTTTCGGCTATGTATTTTTGACATTGTATCTTTTTTGTGTTCCCTGAAAAAACTGACAAGTTTTTGTCATTTACTGCTGTGTTATTCCCCCAACTCATGCGCTAACAAATGCCAAGTCATATTTTTTCTTTCCATACAAAACGTGTGTGTGTGCAAGGCAGAGGGTTGTTTGGGTGGTAGTGGGCAGCTTACAATGGGCTTGCCTACATACACGTCAAATCAGATGAAATAATCAGATGTGCGTCACACTCGTTTAACCGTCACTGAAGTCAAAGTTTTTTAGGGTCGGATATGTGAGTGCTGACTGTATACTTTCTTAAAGTTCTCAAAGATCTTCATATTGTATTTCTAATTTTATTATCAAAATCTATATATATATATATATCCCTGCTGTGCAAAAGTCTTAGACATGTTGCATTTTTCTACTCTGATGCATTATGACCATAATCAATTTACTCAAAGCCTCCACTAGTGTTTTCTACTATTATAACAACCTTGACTTGCATAAAGAAGGAAAAACATTGAATGAAATAGCTTGCATCAATTAATTTTCAAGGTGTGGTATCTGAAGCATAATCAACAAGTACAGAGAAACATCATCTGTAATTGACAAACCCAGGACTGGAAGACCCAAAAAGCTGTCTAACAAGGATGAGCAATACTTGAAGATAATATCCTTAATGAATAGAAAGAAGACAAGTGTTGAATTGACAACATAACTGGCAGAAAGCACAGGTGTCGTTGTACATCCATCAACAGTCCAAAGCACCCTTGACCATTGTTCCATAGTCCAATTTCTGTGTTCTTGTGCATATTTTGGCCTTTTAGTCTTGTTCCCCTTTCTTAACAGAGGTATTCTTACTGCAACACATCCTTTATGTCCTGATTTCAAGAGTGACCTTTCTGTTGATTTGATGGACAACAACACCTGTGCCTTCTGCCAGTTGTTTTCAATGTTTTTCCTTCTTTATGCAAGTCAAAGTTGTTATAATAGTAGAAAACACTAGTGGAGGCTTTGAGTAAATTGTTGATGCTCATAATGCATCAGAGGAGAAAAATGCAACACGTCTAAGACTTTTGCACAGCAGTGTATATACTGGTTGTATTACTTTGTAAAATTATGTAATAAATATTTTTCATAAAAAAATCAAAACCGTTTAAAGTATAATATATAGATGTTTGTTAGTGTATTAGTTTTCTCTTTCCATACTTTGAATATCCTGAAGTATTTTATCATGTACTGACCTCAACATGGCCTGCACTGTTTTGTATATTTGGTATTAAAGTTGTTTTGTAATCAATGGTGTAGTATTTGGATTGCTTGGTTTGTATATCATTGTGTGCAGGTATTTTGTTTGCATAAAAAAACGATCTAACTTAGAAACTACACTGCAATCAGTTTTTGGCACTTTCAATTTGGACTTTTTTTTGTTTTGTTTTAAGTCAGGTGTGGCCAAAGTTGTTCCTTCCAGCCCTGTTCTAAATTGTTAAATTAAACCTCCATTCAGACCCTGCAGTAGTTCATTGTATCATATTACCTGTTAAACTTGGAATGGAATGGCCCTCCACGACCATTGGACACCCCGTTTTTAAAAAACAAAACAAAAAAGAATAATAATAATACCACCAAACTATGATGCAGTTTTGAAGATACTATTTAATGTTTCTGTAATCCTCCTACCCAACATTTAAATATGACAGCAGTGTGGAGTAGTGGTTAGGGCTCTGGACTCTTGACCGGAGGGTTGTGGGTTCAATCCCAGGTGGGGGACACTGCTGCTGTACCCTTGAGCAAGGTACTTTTACCTAGATTGCTCCAGCAAAAACCCAACTGTATAAATGGTTAATTGTATGTTAAAATAATGTGATATCTTGCAACAATTGTAAGTCGCCTGGATAAGGACGTCTGCTAAGAAACAAATACAAATAGAAAGTAATAGCACTCCCAACAATCACATAAGGTGAACAATAATAGTTAATTCTTTAGCAATAATATTATTGCTCATTTTCGATTTGAACGATTTTAAAAAGCTACAATATTGTCAATTGTTGAACCAGGTTTGTTTTTTTTTATTTACGTTGAACTTAAGATGTAGACATAAGTGAGCAAAGAGACTTGGATGATGTGTTACTGCACATCACAGAACAAACTTTGAAGTAGGGAGATAAACGCTCATGGAACAGAGACATCACAGCTTGCATCTTTTTAACTGTGTTCTTCCTTGACTGAGAATGGCAAGGGCCTCCAAGCAGTAGCCCACAGAATGATTCATAACTACAGGCAGTCCAAAAAAAACTAGAGATTTTAAGTAGATGTCTGCAGAGTGTTCTGCGGAGCATCGTATGTGTTCAGTATTTGTATTAATAATGGCTTATAAAAATGTAAATCAAGTACACAATCATATTAAACAACTTATAGGTTAAGCACTTCCGATTAATAAGCACATTTTTGTCAATAAAATCCTTAGAAACTCAAACAAAAACATCACATCACAAGGTGCTTTATCAGGCCACATTTTCAAAGCCATTACTCCTGTCTTTAACTGAGGAGACAAAATATTTCCTGATAATTTAACAAAACTAAAAGCGAACAACTAAGTTCTATATTTCAGGTCACTTTAGCAGTCTGTTTATGATCATTATGATGACAATGAAGCTGCAGAATATGGCAAATCTGAGGAAGACTCAGATTTCCGATAGATTCTGTTATCCGCAGATTTGAACTGCATCTACTCATAAGAGATCTAAGGTAGAACATCAAAATTCTTGTGCAACTTCAACAGTTACTCCAGCTAGCGCATATAAACTTCAACACATTAGCAATATCAGTGGAAGTGTTGAGTATTGTGTGTTGAAATAAAGGATTGAGAATATTCAATACAAGCTTTTTACATAAGCATTAATCCTTTGTATTATAATTAGGGCTTCTGATTTTCGGTTTTAACCAATAAAAAACAGATAACCCCCCCCACCCCGATCCAAACATTTTATCAGAAAAAAAGAAGAATGTGCCTATGACCACAAGGACATAAGGTACAATTGAAAAAGTGTGCATCAAGTACTGTTGCGTTACTATATATAGTGTGACAAAAAAAGTAACCGAAACACAATATTTTCATACAGTATATAAAAAAAACGATTTAAGTATAACTCAAATAGCTAAAAATAAGCACCAAAAAAATATTAATAAAAAATGAAAAACAAGCATAATTATAAAATCACTACTGTAAGCGTGGAAAATAATTATACGTTTCCAACAGAAGATGCCAATTTATTGACCAAAACCTTGGGACAGCAACTTGTTTATAGATTAGTTTTCATCGAAATATGTCAACAAAACCATTTTATTAATATTGTGTTAAAAACATGAGAACAAAACACAATCTTCTGCATTTCTGCTTTACAGCTCATAAAAAAAACTAAAAAAAAAAAAAATCTCAAACTTGTTATTACTTGTAACTTTCTAGTTCAGAATCAGGATTCTGTGGCATTTCTGAGCAGAGAATTACAAACAATATGTATATGTGTCCTGCCACTAGTAGGTATTCTGTACTACACCAAAAAACATGTTTTCTCCTGCAAAATGTTATCAGTTTTGAATTTCCGCATTGGTTTCTGAGATACAGTACGCCTTATAACCTCCTACAACAGTTAGGAAAGGAACTAATTAATATCATTCTTATGGGATGATTAATTCATTTTGTTGGTGACATATTAAACAGAGTAACAGTCAAACCTTCTAATGGTGCGCCATTTAAAAAGCATTCTTAAAAAATAGCAAATACACATTCATGTGGATTTATTTGAGAGGTCACAATGGTGGTTCTGTTTATATATTGGTGATAAAACCAATTCCTAAGCAACTGGTATTTGGAAGATCATTACATTTACGTCTGTATGACAGATGGTTTCTGATTTCTGAAGGCGTTGAACATGTAATCGTGAGATGCATTGCCACTGTCTAAGTTGAGTCGAATGCTTTACATGAACATCACAAATATCTAATTAAAATGTTTGTTTTTTTTTTAAATAAAAAGTTTGAAAAACAATCAGTACACAGTCAGTATACAACCGTGATGTATAATACATCTTTCAAGGTTCTAGTTAACATCAAAAATTACTTCCTTTGGTGAACTTGTGTATGCCTTTAATCTTCTATTGCTGGTGGCCAATCAACATCAACTGACTGAAAGGAAAAGAAAAGTAAGGTGTCAGACCAATGGAAATGGTAGATTATTATCATAACCCTGGTTCCTGAAATAGAAATGTAACCATTACCGAATGGGTGTTTACCTCCTAAAGACCCAAATCCTGAATAAGATATAACAAAGCTGCTTGGCCGAGCCTGTGACGTAGTCATGCCCGCCTCCGAGAGTATAAAGTACTGTGCGCACAGATCTCAAAGCCATTTTTCCTTCAAGCCTGCAGCAATCATGGACACAGCGACCTTGAAGGTTAATGGTTACATTTCTATTTCAGGGAGCATGGTTCTGATAATAACCTAACGTTCCCTTTCAAGTATGAAATGTAACCATTACTGAATGGGCCAGTATACCCAAGTCGTCGCAAGGGCAAGATTGACGCATGACCGGAATGTTACAAGGCTAAGCTGACGCTGCCTTGTGTGTTACTGTTTGGAACCCCAGTAACAAGTAGCAAAGGAGAAACTCTATGCCTGTGTTGTGAGGGTCGACTGAGAAGCCACCCTTAAGACTCTCGTTCCAAAACCAGGGTTTTGAGGATCCAAGACATTATTTACTAGAACCTAGTAAATGTATAGGGAGTAGCCCACACTGCTGCATTGCAAATGTCCTTGACAGATGCACCCTGGAATAAAGCCCACGAAGTTGCCATGCCCCTGGTGGAATGGGCAGTGAGCTTTTCTTTTAGCAACTTGGCTCGCTCATAGGCAGTCCTGACTGTGTATGTGTGACCAGTTGGCCTGAGCGGTGACGTCAGACCCGGAAGAATCACACAGCACTGCAAGTGAAATGAAGGGAATGCACTGTTGTGCCGGTTTATTCCAAAATAAAAAGTTTTAACAAAACAACTAGACAAACAAAACAAAATGAACACTCAACCAAACAAGTATCGTGCTGGTGTTTCCAGCACAAATAGCAATTGTTAGTTGACCCCGAGTGTGTGAAACACTGCATCTTTTATGCAACTGTACCGAGACTCGATTGCTAATCAATCATTCAGTTGGAATCTCAGTACATCTGCACGTGAACTAAATGTGCTCCCCGTGCTTCCATACTAATACCCACTTTAACACTAGAACCGCCGGATTTTCAAACTACCTAGAACCGCCACTTGGGTCACTGTGACCCATACATTTTTAAACTGCTTCGTTATGAAAATTAAAGACATGCTATCAGATACAACTGAAAAGTTTTATTCATGGCCCTCATATCTAACATTTGCATCGCAGAAACACAGTATTTAATTGGAAAATTAAACATAAAGGCTTTATTTTTAAAATGAGCCCATATACAGCATGACTACAAACAGTGAAATTATATAATAAAATACACATTTCAAAAGAAACGGTTATGTACATATACCAGTGTACAGGTGTAAACGGGTACATGCACACACAAAACTATAAAACCGAAATCATTGTTTCTAATACTACATAAAAAGAAAATATAACACTACTTCCGGTATGACGGATGCACTGTACTCTACAGAGGAGTGTACGCGTCTGCCAGCTGACTGTGCCTGCATCCAGGAGCTGTGCTGTAAATACAGACGCAGTTCCATTTAACACTGTTGTGTAAACACGTGTAAACTGGTACATACAAACCTGTGAAAACAAAATGTTTTTTTTTCTAATAGTAATATAAAAAAAGAATATATAACATACGTTTCATATTAGGCACATAAGTTGTTATCCTACCTGTCATTTCAGTTTGCAGTATGCATCTGAGTGCACCTTGCCGTATTCCAATCAAAATGACTACTTTCAAGATTAAATATTTCCTTCTGATATATTCCCAGTTGCATTTCTGGAACAAAACGAAGGATTGTTGTCTCCAGGTACATTGAAAAATAAGCAACAAGGCTTTCACTGACTTTGCATCTTGACAAATCCACAATCATAGCAATCTCTGTCTCGTAGCAGTCTACAAACAAAGAAAGGCTTGAAATAAAAAAAATAAAAAAAACATGTGCTAGGAGGAGGGGGCGTGTCTTGTTTGCTGCATTTACAAAAAAATAGAATATCTTACGTTATATTATTGTATTGTAATGCATGGGTCACATTGACCCACGTGGCGGTTCTAGGTAGAACTGTTTATAAATTTTTGCTACTCTGGCTATCAAACGCTGTCCGGATATTTAATTCATATATTTAGGAAAAGTCAAAAACGGACATACACATACGATTTACAATGGAAAAGTAATTAACATTTTAAATCCAAAATGGGCCAAATTGACCTGGATGGCGATTCCAGTGTTAATCTGCACGTGGAGTGATTGTGCAATCCCCGTGCCAAATACAATGATACATTTTACATCACCTGTGCTACATAATCCACACTCTGTGCACCACTAGAATAATACATATAACAGACAACATTAACATGCCAGAGACAACATAAAGCACAAAAATACGCACAGGGACGGGGCACCCCGCCACAGTCTGCTATCCATTTGGACAGCCTCTGCTTAGACTTCGCCCCATAGCAGACAAAAAATAGTTTGGATTGCCTAAAGCTTTTCGTCCCGTCAACATAACACGCTAGGGCCTGCACTGGGCAGAGCGTATGGAGCTGTTGCTCTCTGTCAGAGAGGAAGCCTCCAATTCCAAAAACTGGTTGACATGAAATGCTGAGATAGTCTTTGGCAAAAAAGCAGGATTGGTACGGAGTGTAAACCTTTGTTAATTAAGCAGGGTTTTTGCAATTGAGAATGCCTGCATATCACTCACCCACTTTGCAGAAGTGATTGCAAGCAAGAAAGTCATTTTGAGTTATACAAATTTCAGCCCAGCTAAATGCAAGGGCTCAAATGGAGGCTTCATAAGTGCATCAAGCACCACGTTAAGCCTCCAGCAAGGAACAATATCCTTCATAGGCGGCCGAAGCCGTCAAGCTCCTTTCAAAAATGGCCCTGACAGGAAGTGAGCTCGTGGGGAGACTGAGTCAATTCTGACATGGCAAGCTGAAATAGCCATTAAGTAGAGGGGGATTTCCCCTCGTCAAATAGGTCCTGCAAAATTGCTCAAATGCAGCTCAAATGCAGCTGTTCAGAGGCCATACCCAAAGCTGCAGACTTGCAGTCACGCAGTAACTCTGTGAGCAGCGTTCCCTGGTGGGAAACTGCTGCCCAGAGTCCATCTCCATCTGCTCAGAGTCCGCCGATTGCTTGGAACGGTGACTTTTCTTCCTCAGGGGAGGAGAAGGAGAGGCTGAGGAAGACCGTGAAGACGGCTTCCTGCGTGGGCTACTTTCCCGGGTGCGTCGTCCGCTCTCCCTTAACACAGAGCAATGGGGTGAGGATGCAGCCATCTCTCTACCAGACAGGGATGTAGAGCGCTCTGTAGAGCTGCAGGAGACATTTCTCCACTGTGCGCTTGGAGAAATGTGCACAAAACTCGCAGAAACTGTGGTTCACCAGTGCCTCCTTTGCGTGCTCTGGCCCCAGGCAGGAAGAGCATCTGCCATGCTTGTCCTTGTTAACGGTCCACTGGTTCGCAGTTACCGTGGGTAGCACTGTACAGGGAAGCCCACCTGTGCAAGGTTCTGGCAAAACCACTCAGTCATTACTCACACAAGACTGAGGGAAGCCTGCTTGTTAGAATGAACTAACAGCCCTTGTAGTGGTGATGCAAAAGCTGTCACCAAAACTGCATCAAGATGCTGTGGTAGAGATTGCAAGCAATCATAACCCAGGCAGCCTCTTGGTCCTGTGTAGCGCTGCTGAACCCAGCAGCTGCTCTCACTACACGTGTGCCACAGCACGCACTGTAGACACGTCTCTGTGAAAACAGAAAAACAGAATGAGAAAAGAAAACATTTTTCTCAACAAAATACAGTAATAACAATTACTTTAATTATACAAACCGTTTCGTAATTTTGGCCAAAGCCGAACAAAGAATAAAATAACTCCAGCCGGATCTACTGCAGCCTGGGGGGAGAGCACAAAGTAAGTCGACTTATGCTGCATGATGCCTGGGAAGGAGTGACTCACGCAGCTGGTTTCATGCGGGGCACAAGGCCGCAGCGAGACGTAACAAACAACTGTAGTGCACAAATACGCGTAATTAATAAAACTATTACAACAGTTATTTTTAATATCACATCATTTGTGTAAAAACACAATAAATATCTATTCCTGTCAGGTCAGTTCTTAAAAGGAAAAATGGAGCTGAGATTTGTGCACGCAATCCTTTATACCTTCGGGGGCGGCCATGACTGCGTCACAGGCTCAGCTGAGCAGCTTTATTATATCGTATTTATGTTTTGGGTCTTTAGGAGGTAAATACCCATTCAGTAACGGTTACATTTCATACTTGAACGGGAACAGCAAGTCACCTTGACCTACAACCTAAGAATGTCCATGCAGATAAATACATTTTCAAGACAGCGCATTCAAAAGCTCATTCAATTAGGCACGTATAGGAGGACTGAAAGTCAATGGGCCTCTTTTCACCTACTGAACCCAGAAGATGTTAGCACGCTGCTAAACCCTGGAGACATGGGCCACGTCTAGAAGAGTCTCCATCTGGATTCATAGGGTGCCTGACCAGTAGTGGTTGCTGGTGTTCTATGAAGTGAACTACCGCCATTTAATTTTCCCTATTAACCCTGCATGGAGGGCAAATGCAGTGTCACAGAGGGACTTATTCTGCACCCCAAAACGGTAGTGGGCCGTCAATGTTGAATAACAAATGTTAAGTCTCATCAAATTGTGTTTCGCTGTAGCCCAGCCAATCAGATGTCAAACGCATACCTAAGTAGCTCATTATAACCTAGATTTTGATACCTGCAAGAACTTGGTGAAAATGCTACAGATACAATGCAATGGAGCATTAAGACAACCATTTTAAAAAAGGTGCATGTCATACTTCCACATCAAGTTCCAGAATGTCAGTCACAGTGCTCATCAGGTTGCAGAGGTTTGGCTTAGTCCGTCCAAAATCTCCATGAACAAATTCTTTAATGTAGCTTGAAGAATGTTAAGGAAAATTTCTTGCTGAATATTCTTTTGAAAAATCTTTTTTAAAAAACCCCTGAGACATCATAAAATGTTGTAATTTACAGCAGAAAACATGAGGAATTCTCAAAAATGTTATTTAAGATCAGACTAATAAAAGACTGTAAATGTAACTGCCATGCTCAAATCAACAAAGCGATTTGTGATTCCCTATTTAATTAATTTGTGGGTTTTTATTTTTAAACAACATTATGGTCAGTTAGGGTGTGGAGGGCAACAAAAATCCCCATGTGAACAGTATATCTGTCTATGTAGCAACAAGGTAACAGACTAATACAATTCATATTTTTTTCAAAACAACATCCAAGGACAATATCCCATTTTTATACAACAAAATTACACCCACACAAACAATCTTCCTACTTGCTGTCAAACAGCCATGATTCTGTTTTATTGCTCTTCAAGGAAAAAAAAAATATTACACACAGCACATGAAACTGGTGATAAGATAAAGCTAAAAATGTAAGTGCGACACACATGAGTATCAGTGAAAATATCAAAAGGATACGTCCCTGCTTGTGTTTTCAGATAGAGGCGAAAGTGATGCTCATCCAGGAATTCAGCTCTCATGGTGTGAATGACGCGAGGCCTCACAGCAAGCGGGCGACGGTGAAGGACTCGAAGTGGTGTCTTCTGATCTATCTTAAACTCCTGTGGATGACACATCTCTGGATTTAATAACATCAGTATTATCATATTCAACCCACAGCCTAGAAGATATCTTTGATAGTAAATATTCATGACGTCACACGAACAACTACCTAGCTTAGACATTGTTACTGGCAGCAAAACTTTAAAACAGTTTTCTATTGGTGTCAAAAAAAGGATTTAGAATAAAAGTAGAGGAAATTATGCTAAGGATTATACAGGGTGATTCATAAATTAAGCACCACTGGTAGTCTGAAAAACCTCAAAACAGGACAAAATCAGGACAGAAAGGGCAAAAGTTGTATACCAGGACCTGGCACAGTTGAAGGCATTAATACAATGTCCTAGCTGACTAGAATAAAATAATTAACACACGCTTTTGAAAAGGCTTTATTTTTTTTTTAATTGGTCACCTTACCTTAATATTGTTAATAAATTCAATATCACTTGTTTTTATAGCTTTCTCAGTCCAAATTAAAGCATTGTAGCACTTGGTCTTCCCTTCCTCTCCTTCCTTCATATGTACCATTGCCTCTCTAACAAAAAAAAACAAAGAAACAAAGTAAGACATGCTGTTCCGAGAAAAAAAAGTCTAACTCAAGAAAAAACAATAGGAAAAACAAACCTGGTTACAATCTGCAAATCCCGCACTTTAATTTTGTCAGAAGACTTGTTGATTGTCTAAAAAGAATAGGACCAGTTGTTATTCACTACTGACAATGCTTATTATTGGAAGTGAATTTTTATTTAACAGTATCTTTTTTGAACATTAAAATCATTACCTGCTGAAGATTCTTGATTTCCTCTTTAGTAAATGTTGCTCTATGTGGATTTAGTAATTCAATAGCAAAAGGCCTACCTGAAAATAAAAAAAACAAGAACAAGGTATGTCAGGGACATTACTCCCATGTCATGACTTACATTCACAGTATCTCAAGTAACATCTTGCTGTATAAAAAATGTCAATGCACACTGCATTAAATTCAGGTAAGCAGATACTGCCTGACCAGTTGAAGGCCGTCAGTTATTGAAAGTAAAAAGTGGGTCACCATGACCGACATTCACAGTATGTGGAATGCAGTTTTAATTCATGGACACCAAATAATTGCTGTGCATTTGTACTACCAGAAGTAGAGGGTTGGAATCTTTGCCATTTCCTTGTAAGCTGGCCCAAAGTTTGGTCGTTTACATCAAAAAACCATGCTGTAACAATCATTTCCAGGTTTTTTAAATTTAAAAAAAAACAAACAAAAAAAACTGTATTTTTCTTTTTCCACTCCAACAAAACAAATTATTGTTTTTTGTTTCTCTGTATTAGTCATCAGTCATTACGGTTCTGAAAGGCTGTTACTGTACTAGTGAGGTAACTTTGCTTACAATGAAAAAAAACACACAGTACGTTGCGTCTCGTCTTAAGTTACCATAGCAACAACCAGCAACATTTTTTTTTTTTTTTTAGCCAAGACTCCCTGCCCTATACTCTAGTATCCGTGATAATTAAAGCTTCACATTTTCCCTTCAAATATGTAATCTCAAATGTAATGCTCTACTGCCACATGAAATGACCTGTTCTTATTAGCAAATCCTTTTTTTTAGTTATGGCTTCCCTTTAGAGTTTTTCAGTATAATCTAGAATGGCAAATTGAGTCTTAATCTGCCGATCAAGTGTGTTATGCTGCATTTCACATTTGACCCCATCACAAGACAAGCACCAAAATAAAACATAAACAACATAGAGTGTGTTTCTTACCACTGATGCGATGCAAAACGAAAGAAAGCAATTTCAATCTCACTCCTACATTAACAGCACATGATACAACTGCTTACAGCAGCGCTTTAAAAGGGGGCGGGAGGATGTTGGTCACTCCTCCAATTAAAACCCATGCTCAAATCACCTGATCTACTAGTGGGAGTACTGTGTTTCAGAGAGACAGGAGTTCGTCATCGGAGGCAAAGCCTCCTCTGGTAAAAAGAAAAAAAAAAATATCTCTGGTTTCCTCCAATTAAAACCCGTGCTCAGATCACGTGATGTGCCACTGCTAACACTGTGGGAGAAGGGAGGCTTGCCTCCCTTTGTAAAAAAAAAAAACAAAAAAAACGCTCCTCCAGGACCAGAACACCATCTGGCACTGCTAGTACTGTAAGCACGTGTCTCTCAGCAGCCAGAATTGCTGTTCATTTAGGAATGGTGAATCTAGAGTTTCACAGATTAAAATATTTTTTTTTCTTAAAATGCAGCCAATAATTGTATAAAAAAAAAAAAACTCTGTTTATACAATAATAATCTAGATTTGGATAATTCTATCATTCATCAGTAAAAAAAAAAAAAAAAATTATATATATATATACAGTACTGTGCAAAAGTTTTAGGCAGGTGTGAAAAAATGCTGTAAAGTAAGAATGCTTTCAAAAATAGACATGTTAATAGATTATATTTATCAATTAACTAAATGCAAAGTGAGTGAACAGAAGAAAAATCTAAATCAAATCCATATTTGGTGTGACAACCCTTTGCCTTCAAAACAGCATCAATTCTTCTAGGTACACTTGTACAAAGTCAGAGATTTTGTAGGCATATAGTCAGGTGTATGATTAAACAATTATACCAAACAGGTGCTAATGATCATCAATTCAATATGTAGGTTGAAACACAATCATTAACTGAAACAGAAACAGCTGTGTAGGAGGAATAAAACTGGGTGAGGAACAGCCAAACTCAGCTAACAAGGTGAGGTTGCTGAAGACAGTTTACTGTCAAAAGTCATACACCATGGCAAGACTGAGCACAGCAACAAGACACAAGGTAGTTATACTGCATCAGCAAGGTCTTTCCCAGGCAGAAATTTAAAGGCAGACAGGGTTTCCAGATGTGCTGTCCAAGCTCTTTTGAAGAAGCACAAAGAAACGGGCAACGCTTGAGGACCGTGAGACGCAGTGGTCGGCCAAGGAAACTTACTGCAGCAGATGAAAGACACATCATGCTTACTTCCCTTCGCGAATCGGAAGATGTCCAGCAGTGTCATCAGCTCAGAACTGGCAGAAAATAGTGGGACCCTGGTACACCCATCTACTGTCCGGAGAAGTCTGGTCAGAAGTGGCCTTCATGGAAGACTTGCGCCAAAAGCCATACCTCCGACGTGGAAACAAGGCCAGCGACTCAACTATGCACGAAAACACAGGAACTGGGGTGCAGAAAAATGGCAGCAGGTGCTCTGGACTGATGAGTCAAAATTTGAAATATTTGGCTGTAGCAGAAGGCAGTTTGTTTGCCGAAGGGCTGGAGAGCGTACACGAATGAGTGTCTGCAGGCAACAGTGAAGCATGGTGGAGGTTCCTTGCAAGTTTGGGGCTGCATTTCTGCAAATGGAGTTGGGGATTTGGTCAGAATTAATGGTCTATTCAATGCTGAGAAGTACAGGCGGATACTTATCCATCATGCAATATCATCAGGGAGGCATCTGATTGGCCCCAAATTTATTCTGCAGCATGACAATGACCCCAAACATACAGCGAAAGTCATTAAGAACTATCTTCAGCGTAAAGAACAACAAGGAGTCCTGGAAGTGATGGTATGGCCCCCACAGAGCCCTGATCTCAACATCATCGAGTCTGTCTGGGATTACATGAAGAGAGAGAAGCAACTGAGGCTGCCTAAATCCACAGAAGAACTGTGGTTAGTTCTCCAAGATGTTTGGGCCAACCTACCTGCCGAGTTCCTTCAAAAACTGTGTATAAGTGTACCTAGAAGAATTGATGCTTGATGCTGTTTTGAAGGCAAAGGGTGTTCACACCAAATATTTGATTTAGATTTTTCTTCTGTTCACTCACTTTGCATTTAGTTAATTGATAAATATAATCTATTAACATTTCTATTTTTGAAAGCATTCTTACTTTACAGCATTTTTTCACACCTGCCTAAAACTTTTGCACAGTACTGTATATATATATATATATATTTTTTTTTTCTTTTTCCTTTGAAAAGTTGAGAAGGCTCTGCCTACCTTGCCTCCTCTAAGGAGAATCCACTGAACCTCATTTAAATCTTAATAACATTTTTTTTTCTAATTACCATTGCCTAAGGTTCGGACATCAACGTCTTCTCTTCCTGAAGATGAAAAATTTAAACCTTCAGAAAAAAAAAAAAACTAATAAATCTGCAGTCTGGAAATCAAAATGTCAAATGTAACTTAACCAAATATAAAATTTTGATTTAATAAAAATATATATCATTTTTAGAAAACAATAGACAACCTGTAGGACCCATAAGACTCAACATTCTGATATTTCTTCTCATTAAGAACGATTCATTTTTACAGAATTTTTTTTTTTTTTAAATACAGTATTTGCATTTACTGCAGACATTTATAGGACTTAGGAACTATAATTGTTTTAGGCATGTTAACGAACACCAAGTTTAAAATTTTCGGATTTGGGTTTTATCTTCTCAAAGAAATGCTTCAATAAAAAGTTATCCTTGCTCAGTTGTTAACCATATATTGTAGTGACAAATGTTGCTTTTAGCCAACATACACATTTCTAAAAGATGTGAATTTTGCCTACATCTAAAAATGAAATATTTACTATGGAAGTTGTTTCAGCATTAATGGAGCTACCATAAGGTACATTTGCTGAAAAATGATCTTGTCTATTGCCACGTTTTTCCCAGTGTATCGAATCCACAGGTGCCATTTTGCTAATTTTAAGGTCATCTTTCTTATGCGGTATCCATTTGACTGCTCAACAATTTCAGTGTTTAATATGATATTTAGCATTGTGAGCCCAGTGGCAAATATTAATTAGAAAAATATTAGACAATCAGCTTCCAGTTCTTTTTTTTAATTTAGTAGGCGGCAATTTTTTTATCATTTTCCCCCCAATTTGCAATAGCCATTTATTTTTAGGCTCAGCTCACTGCTATCACCCCCGTGCTGACTCAGGAGTGGCGAAGACAAACACACACTGTCCTCTGAAGAGTGTGCCGGCAGCCGACCGCTTCTTTTACAAACTGCAGGCCCACCATGCAGCCATCTCAGAGATACAGTGTCGGAGGGCAACGCAGCTCTAGGCACTTACAGGCAAGCCCACAGGCACCCGGCCAGACCACAGGGGTCGCTTGCTAGTGGTGAGCCGAGGACATGCTGGCCGACCTAAGCCCCCCCCCCCGAGCGGCGCTCCGCCAATTGTGCGCCGCCCCTTGGGAGCTCCCCTCCATAATCAGCAGCAGAATAGCCTGGACTCGAACCGGCGACGTCCAGGCTATAGGGTGCATGCTGCACTCCACGCGGAGCACCTTTACCGGATTCGCCACTTGGAAGCCCCCAGCTTCCAGTTCTAACAGGCTTCTATAAGACAGTAGATGCCAGATGGAACGTCACCACAACTGTGAATGAAACTTAAAATCAATCCGTCTAAGTGCCGGCTTTTTCATTTTTCACACTAAAATATGTCACCAACAGGTTTCAACATTGGGAAGAAAGTTGACAAATGCTGCTTTAATAGTGGTTCTATGTACTGCAAGACAAGACAAGTTTTTATGCAGTGTAAAGACCTTTGGGCGTCCAATAACTTAAAACAGGTTGGTTTAATACTGCCCCTCTTTCACTCTTCATTAGAAATGCTGTTGTATCCCCCCCCTATTTAACATCACTTAATTATAACAGAAATGAAAAAGGAAGAGATTGTAGTAGGGCAGGTTCTCAAATTTAATGGCAAAACTATTTAGGTCATTAAATTAGACGCCCTTATGTTTGCACTCACCGCCAGCCCTGGAAACAGCTAACAGGTGCTCTGAAATAAGCTCTTCCACAGAGGACTCCATCTTCCTCTCACCATCTATCACCCAGGGGGTCTGAGGTAATGTTCTTGAGTACTTGTTGTATCTACCTGTTTACAGCACAAACTTATTGCATTAATTTTATTTCCTTTAACATATTCTGTAAAATGAATGACTATTCTTGCAAAACTACTTTTATACGAAAAAATACCCCCAAGGAATGCAAAAATAATGCACTATAAATATTTAAAATCACCAGAAAACCAACCTGCGACATAGAGTGGAGAGTGAAGACACTGAATATCCTGCACTTCACACTTTGTTTCTGGGGAATTGGGAGGGCAAGAAAACTGCCTATGTCAAGAGGATAGATAGACAAACAGAATACTGATCAAAATGTGATATTTAGTTTCATTATTTGTCTCTAAATACATGCCACTGTCATATTGAAATATTGGGATCTATTCACAAAGCTTTAACTCATGACTTAATTAAACAATGTCTTTTTGAAGTCTAGAAAGTCTCACAAATCCAAACCCTGGTAGTCTGAACTGACCTGTAATCCAAACCACACAATCAGTAAAATACTGATACCATGGTGGTAAAAACACATCATACACATAATAAGTGAGGTAAAAGATTTAAGCAGTTTCTGTATGTTTTTTCATGAAATATAAATTGTGAGAGTATCAAAAGCACATTAAGACTAGACCAGGCATTTTTCGCATGGTACACATATGATCAGTAATCCAAACAAATGATTAATCTGAACAGATTTAAACATATTTGAACTAATCTGAATAACTCATGAGTTTATGAACAGGGGCCATCATTTTCAAACCATCAGGATCCAACTCCTTAATTATAATGACTGCATGAACCCAAAAACCATGTATCTGAACATTTTCCACCGGTGCAATCACAGCTGCAATCTTAAAACTTGGTTTTAGCAATGTGTATTTACTAGCAATATAATAATTTATAGGGAATTACTTTTATGCTTTTTAAATGATTGATGCAATTCATAAAAATGGAAATAAATAAGGAATAAATAAGTAATCCATCTGAAATTAAACTCTGAAAAGGAATATAAATATATATTCTTTAGTGCTGGGACGAACATGGGATTTTCATGTCTGGATCTTCGCTTATAACTTAAATATTCGTTCGGATATTCGTTCGTTTTCAAAGGCAGTGGGTGTTGCCGTGGCCCCGAGTGTGTGCCTTTGTTTTACATCAAGACCTTAAAATATGTAACACGTTAAAACAGAACAATATCCCAGGAGTAAAGAAAAAGTTGTGTAGGACTTACTTTACACCAGTGAATTAACTACAAAACAAAGGATGCCAAATAGCAGTTCAAGTTAAACGTTTTGTTTATTCCCAAAATAAAGTCCATAACATTGACAGCACATTTTATTTATTTTTCTTTTCATTCCTTGCCATTGCCATTTCTTCGCAGTAAACAGTGGTCACAGACACGTTTTCATAAAGTAATAACATGAGGTTTACTTGTGCCTTTTTGTAGCTGAACAAGCAAACGAAAACAGAAATTTAACGTTACGTATTTTTTTCTTCTTTTTTTTCATAAATTCAGTCCTTGCCAATTTTGTTTTTTTATTATTATTATTTTCTCCCAATTTGTAATCGCCAATTATTTTATTATGCTCAGCTCACCGTTACCACCCCTGCGCTGACTCGGGGGGGCGAAGACAAACACACGCTGTCCTCCGAAGCGTGTGCCGTCAGCCAACCGCTTTTTTTCACACTGCGGACTCACCTTGCAGCCACCCAAGAGCTACAGCGTCGGAGGACAACGCAGCTCTCGGGCAGCTTACAGGCAAGCCCGCAGGCGCCCGGCCAGACTACAGGGGTCTCTGGTGCGCGGTGAGCCAAGGACACCCTGGCCGACCTAACCCTCCCTCCCTCCGGGCTACGCGCCAATTGAGCCGCCCTGGGCGCTCCCATCCTGTCGGCAAAGGAATAGCCTGGACTCGAACTCGCGACGTCCAGACTATAGGGCACATCCTGCACTCTACGCAAGTGCTTTTACTGGATGCGCCACTCGGGAGCCCAGAAATTTAACCTCAAATAAAACAAACGTGGAAATGGCGTTGTAAAGTGAAGGGGAAAAAAACTCACCACTTTGGTTCTCGTTTATTACATTCCACATAACAGAAAGTCGCAACAAAAAATATATAATATATACAATATATATAAAAATCACTACACAACATTTTCAGGAAGTTAGGTACTGTTTAAGCAAGGCATTTCAGAATGACGTGCTTGCCTTTTTTCTGTCCCATGAGATTCTGACTAAAGCAGCACAACGCATTTTTGTCCTAGATGGCTTTACATAGAGATCACTATGTGTGCACGTGCATAATGTGGCTTGTTTACTTTTTGCTGTCTAAAACTTTTAAATAGAGGCTCAAGATCTGCTGTGTTGATCCTGTGTTATATATATATACACAGTACATATATATATATATATATACACACACACACACACGGTTATAACGCACCTCGGATATAACGCTCCTACATCATGTCCCCCAATTCCCTATACTAGTGATAAATGCAATATTTCTACAGCAAATACAGTACCGGTGTTGTTCAAACTATAAACAACTTCTCAGTCAACTTCCGTTTCTATCTCTCCCTTTTGATACAGTATCTGAACTGAAGAAAAGCTGCGCTGGCACTTTATAACAGACATCTTATTTAGAATTAATTTTATATTTCTCAGGAGACGAGACGCTTCGCTTCAGCCCCGCTCCGGCAGCCGAACCTGGGGCGAGTCCATTCCCTCTTCCCCTCGCCCGACCAGCTCTCCTTCTCACACTTGGTTTGCTAGTCTGTCGCTTCAAACTGAACTCCCGACCGCCATTTAGCCAGGTTATTTATGGTTTAAAAACTGATAATTAAAATGATCCACGAGTGGAAATGTTACTTTTTTTTTTTTTTTGTAAAAAATATAGCGTTGATTACACAGTGCTTTATGCATGGTTAATTCACAGAAAGTTACATTTTTGCTTCACTATATGTGCATTATAGAGAGGGAGTTATTTTATATTTTAGTTAGATGTGTGTTGCTATGTGTCCCTAGCGCCTTCCACCCCCACCCCCAGTTTATAGCGCTCTTCGGTTATAAAGCTCATATTGTGTATCCCCCGAGACTCTCATTATAGCAAGGGAGCACTGTATATATATTCATCTCACATATCACACTGAGCTCTTTTTCATTTGCCATTTTTTGAAACTGTTGCGCAAGTTCTGGTGAGACAGTAAAGAAGTGCATAGAATTTTTGTCATTTGTAGCAAATACGAACATGTTTTTTGTATCCGAATACATGTCAAAAAATATTCGTTTGAATATTCAGATATCTGCCCCAGCACTAATATTCTTAGGGAAAAACATAAAGCAGTTCAATTTGCTGTAATATTTGCAAAAGGGGATATTTTTTTTGCTCACATGCAAGTTTTTGTTCTGCTTTTAGATTCTGATAAAAAGGTAAATACCCCTCGCTGCCCATAGTATAATACTCAGTAACATATTTATCTGCAGCCTGGATGGTAAATATATAAACATTTTAAAGAATATTAGGGTGCTGTGTTCTAACTACTTTTATTTTGTGCTTTCCCTAGGATTGGACCTCCCCTTAATCTTGTTTCTGAACAGAGATAGGGCAATACTAAGTAATCGTGAGGTAAGATCTGAAGTCAAATTACTTGCGGAAATCCTCTTCTTTTATCTTCTCCAAGGCTTTTATCACAGCCATTCTGGTGAACACTGACTGCAGAGACAGACACACACATAAAAAAGAGGCATGTTCTTAGAAACCTCTGGGTCTTGACAGAGAGGATGTGGCCTAGGCCTTTATTACATCATTTCATCTAAATGTCTTAACAATAAAACTGTCTTAACAATAACATCTCGCTTGGCAGAGACATTTTACTTTCAACAAGCCCGGCAGGAAACTGATTCTGATGCTTATTTTCTTTTACAGAGTTCATTGGAGTTTTTCTCACTGATACGTTAATGTGACCCAGCAATACCAAGGGTCCAGTCCCTAAGGTTTTTAAAGCAATTTCCCCAAATATTATTCGTCATAGTACAACTTTCATTATTTCCATTATCATTGTGAAGTTGATTTTCCCTATAGATGTTTCTATCCTGGGGCAACTGCCTATTTGAAACTGTCACTTTCAAGATTTTATTTCTAGAAGCTCACAGTATCACTGTCGCCTGGTAAATGTAACAAATCAGATCTATGCAGATGAGCTCCCGTTCCCCTGCAGTGACTAGGGGCATCTATGAATTAATAGTAAAGATCCACTCCACTCAAAACTAGACTACTTTTTTAGCATAATAGACAGCTCCACTCAAATCAGTAAACCAATCTTGTATGTGCCAATTTTTATTTGTTTTTCGATACAAGACATTGCAATTCATTAAATAATTATCCTATGGTTATTGTTCTGTAAAATTACCAAGAATAAGGAATGCAGAGAAAATGTACAGCTTTCAAATACTGCTAAAAGCAATGGCTAATTAACTGTCATGTTGTTTCCTGTCTAATCTGTGTTCTAACCATTAGACCACACTGCATCTTACATAAGCTTACCTGAAGAAAACGGAAATAGCTACACATTGCGTCTGGTTTTGTTTAATTTCTAAATAATACAGGAAAACGTCAAAGCAGGGAACATACGCATATACAAATATTTAATGATACATGGAACAAAATGAATTAGCACCTGCTCCTCACTATTGAGTTAACACTAGACTGGTGTTTTCCACTGTACATGAAACTAATTTTTCATCAGTTTAGTTACCTTTTTTTTCTTTTTTACATATAAACAGGTTCTGCAAGTTTCAGTCAATCTGAAATAATCTGTTTTCTCTTTCCCTGGCTGAAGGCTCTACTGTATTATTATTATTATTATTATTATTATTATTATTATTATTATTATTATTATTATTTGTTAATTTAGCAAACGCCTTTATCCAAGGCGACTTACAGAGACTAACTAGGGTGTGTGAACTATGCATCAGCTGCAGAGTCACTTACAACTACGTCTCACTCGAAAGACGGAGCACAAGGAGGTTAAGTGACTTGCTCAGGGTCACACAATGAGTCAGTGGCTGAGGTGGGATTTCAACCGGGGACCTCCTGGTTATAAGCCCTTTTCTTTAACCACTGGACCACACTGCCTCTGTATGTGTAACTCTCTGTATGGGTTCTAATACTTTATAGAACCCTAAAGAGAAATGATATATATGCAAGATTCATAGAATCTTTGGTTGCTACTTACCTGTTTGTTTTTTGCTGGTTTGAAACAATTAGAACAGACTGAGGCACTAGAAAAACAAAAAGAGGAAAAGACCAGTTAAAAGGACACTTAGTGGTTGCTTTGATTAACCGATACCGAGACAGTTTAAGCCACAGCTGGACTGAATTGGTGAAATTTACAGCACTGGGCAATCACCCTGTATTGCAACAATGGGATTACCAAGAATAGGCAACTGATGCAATCCATGAGGATTCATTAGTAATGTAAAATACTCCAGCTGTGGTTTACCCCAGTGGAGTATTGGTGGATAAAAATGTACTCCTTAGTATAATTATTTCTCAAAACATTCCATACATATGCAGAACAAGTTCCTGCTCTTTCTTAATGAGATACTTACCATACGGTTTTAACCTGACGTGTAGTTGGTATTGAATAAGTCTACAAATGTACAAACATGACATTTTCTAGCATTAACCATGAGATTTGCCTACTTTACCATGCTACAATTCTACCAGAAATTTGCTGAAATTATTTTGTTGCTTTTTTAAATAAACCGTATATCATTTGTAAAATCAGTAATTCCCTCTATTCACTATGGGTGTTCCAACACAAAGAAAGATACTACAAGATGTCAGTAAACCAGATTGCCACAATCAACTCTTAATTGTTACTTACTGTTATTGTGTTTACTCTGTAATACATTAGAACTTCTGTATTTTGTATTTACCACAGGTCTCAGATGTTTATCTATACAGTTCAGCTACCTGTACATTTAAAAAAAAAAAAAAAGGAAATTCACATTCCTCTGTAGCTTAGAGGCAGAACTGTTTCTATGAATTCAGGAAAACCAGAAAATGGCTCATTTTGTGTTTTCCTATTAATAATAATATAATATCTTTATTTTTATATAGCGCCTTTCATAGTGGACCGCTTTACAGAGGTAGGCTGTGAACTGTGCATTATATGCAGAGTCACTTAAAATAGGACACTGATTTAACATCTCATCTGCAGGAGGAAGCACAAGGAGGTTAAGTGACTTGCTCAGGGTCACACAGTGAGTCAGTCAGTGGCAGAGGTGGGATTTGAACCGGTATATGTATAATGATAATGATATACTGTATGTTGATATCAACACTCCCTATTTTTTTGTAAATATGTATTGTTAATAAAAAACGAAATAAATTAAATAAATAAATAAATAATAATGACGCAACCAATCAGCACACACCAGAACTGTCGGACGCTGGGTAACTGTTTTGCTGCAGTCGTATTTAACGCTTTTGCTACGCAGAATGACCATAATTAGACACGGATATGACCACTTTGTGTTTTAGCGGTTGTAGTTTGATAACCGTAAATCAGAAATTAAAACCCAATATATCAACAGAAAGGCATTAAGTAGATTTTTCCAAAATATATTTTGTTGTGGGATGTATTATATTTTTTTCATGTAAGCCACGCCTCAAAACAAAATTTGAAAGACTTAATAAATAATATTTCTAAAACCTGCACATTTTCACCTTTTTCCAAGCGATATAGAAAAAGAATGACAGAATACAGGCGCTGTGCAATTTTACAAGGATTTCAAATCAGAAATCAGAATTGAAATAGCTGATTCAGTTGCAGAGCTACACAAGGTTTTGTGACGCGTGTACTTTACAAAAAAGAGCCAAAATGGTGAATGCAGACCAGCTTTAAGACAACTGAAACTGGAAACATAATATTATCCTGTTTGTGATACAATTAATTTATTTATGTGTATAGAGGTCTCAATATTATATATATATATATATATATATATATATATATATATATATATATATATATATATATATAACAAGTAGCTTTCAAGTTAAGGTGAGAGAAAGCAATAAATTCAAAAACAAATGGGTTGTAGGGAGATATGCTAATAAAGCATTACAAGAGCCAATATATATATATATATATATATATATATACAAACACACACACACACAAGCGTGCCTCCGCACTTCAGCAGGTAAACTTCAAACAATCACAGATGCTCAATCATAGCAGGGCAATAGATCAAAGCAAACTGCTTACCTTAATTAATTAGTCCATATAAAGAGGCAGATGTTAATGTCTATACAACAGTGCTGACGTTTCAACGCTGCCAGCTTCTTCCTCAGAGCATTCTTATTAATTAAATATATATTGCAAGGTTACCATGTGTGCTCTCACAACTTTTTTCTTTCCTGGGAGAGTCCATTTAGCGAAGTCGCCGAAGGTAAGCAGTCTGCTTTGATATATGTATATATGCCACAAAAGATGTTGAGTATTTATTTTTTTTTTTTTATTCAAAAAGAAGAAACTTAACTACAGCAAAATAATTATCCATCGTTTTAACACACAGAGAAACAAAGAAAACAACGGACATTCCAAAAGTGTTTTTTAAAAAGCGGACATAACTTTTTTTTTTTTTAAAATAACAATTAAAAAAATGAAGACAACTAGTTTTTCCTAGTTGAACTTTCATATGAGTTGTAGATCAGCACTTTTGGACATGTGGAACGGGAGATACAGACATTTGAAATAGTTAATTGCCAATACCATTTCTGCATTGAACGCACCTGTAATGGAGGCATGTCCCAACCAGAACAGCCCTAAACCAATTACATGGGGGCACTCACCATAGTCATGGCTATGACCCAATGAGAAAAAAAAAACAAGACTGGTGATTGGACAGCTGATATGACAAGAAACGTCATCATGACTATAGTCATGAAATTAAAGCAAGTCGGCAGTATAGGGTTAATAAATCTGTCCTTTTTTTATTTGTATTTTTTTAAACTAAGTCATTTTTCCATCCCTCACAGCTCCGCTCCCCCCGCCCGAGTTACAGTCCTGATGTAAAGAGACACCCCTAACTGTGCCACAAATGACAGTCTGGTCTGCATTACATGTAATGGTGCCTCTTTACAGTTTTTAAAAATAATCTATTGCTTGGACACTTACAGAAAATGACAGTCCCCATCCGTTTCGGAGTGTGTGAAAGCCACACTCACTTCAAAGGGGCTCTAACAGAAAAACACATAATAAAACATACTTCAGAAAAATCATATCAGCAATAACACTTTTTAAATGAATATAAATCAATGTACATGTTTGGATTTCTTACCCAGCATATGCTTAGGCAACAAGTGTTGTGTCCCAAGTGATTAGTTTTTACGTAATCAATGTGTTTGTTACCACACAGCATCTACGAACTCAATATATTCTGTAAAATGTGTCAGTGTAACAAAAAACGTCTTTTACAAATTTCTACTTTTTTTACAACCTCCCACTGCTGCATGTAATAGCAGGCGCATGCCTATTAAGTGTTCAGTGCAGTTTAAAGACACTCCCAAAAGGTGGAAAGAATTACTGGAAATGATGCGAGCACTTGCCTTGCCATCAACAGGTACACCCAACTCCTCTGAGATCAGAGGGTGGATGATCCACTTGTAGGCTTCCTTGACTTGGATAACATCATCTTTCCCTGAAGAAAAACTTTGCTGTCTAAAAAGATAAAAAGAAGAAATGTTAAACCACTTCACAAATCAACCTGTTGAACAGTAAAGCATGGCATCTGTGCAGCTCGTCACCTTTTAATTCCAAAAATGATCTAATGGTGGTTTATATGTAATTTTACGCACGAAAACAAAATGCATACAAAACATTTTTTTTATATACATATATAGATTTAAAAAGATATATATAATTAAAAAACATTATCTTTTAGTATTACTAAATATACCACCATCAAGTGTTTTATAGTTATGTGTTAAAGGGTATAAGACAACGATCCGATGGTGGAACAATCTGAACAACATTTCAGCTTTTCAATTGAAAACAAATTATGTCAAGGAGAAACGCAGGGAACCAAAGGGTTAACAAATTACAAAGAATGGTGCATTCTGTACCTGTTGAACACTCCAAACAATATTAATATCTTTGGTGGGTGACATACTAGACTTGTATGCTGATATTGTGCCTATAGTTATGAAACACTTCAGACAGAACAGAAAATGCTATCAAATTGGCAAAATAGGCAAATTCTGTTATGAGGATGTTGGATTATTCTATATTTTAATTAATAACCATCTTAGCTTAATGGAAGTTAGTATACCCCACTTCATTGCATACTCCATGGGATGCACCATAAGTATGCATATGAGCAAAGTTACAAATAAAACAACGAGTATATAGACGCACGCAGAACCACCGCAGAACTACTACTATGTGTTGGAAGCGCAGATCTGTTCAAACAAATGCCAATTGTGAGACAAGGAACCAGTGTAAACTGCATAATCTTACAATTTCATTTGTTTTTACTGTCACCTTTACCTTTTTATGATGTTTGCAATGATTCTGAGTGGTTCTTATGGAATTACTCAACTATGGGTTTTCTTTGGTCAGTCTATGAAGGTGCTTTAACCTGCATTCACGAACTGTTTATCAGTTCTAGTTGCTTATGTATGTAATATAAGCTTGGTCAGCCTATTGCCAGTGCCACCTATTGATCTGCAACTGTTTTTGAAGAATTAGATGTTTGTTTGTTTTTTGGAAATGTTAAAGGATTAATGAATAGTGATGTGTACTGTAGTAATAGTAAATGGTGAAATATCATGCTTTAGGGGAAAACAATGATTTCACTTTTTTTAAAATATAAACCTAAATATTTAAACAATTCCAATGTGCAGGTGAAAATGTCATACAGGTATTCACATAATTCCTTAAATAAATGAGGCCATAAAAAATGGAGTAGTGGAAAGGGTCATGCTTAGGCCCCTTCAGCATTCCTAAACTACCGTTGGATTAACGCTGCAGCGTTTATTTTAAATTGCTAAAAACAGCTGTGGCACTTATTCAATGGGGGTGGTAATTAGAAGTACTGTACTATGGTTTTCGAAAGGCGCAATTTTTTGTTGTGGTTTTGTACAGTATTTGAGGGAGGCGTATATTGAAGTTTATTTCTGTGGATACAACTTGATCAGGGTGGTGAAGAAGTCTTACAACTTTAAACTGAAAGCTGTTGAGCTCGCAGATCAGATCAGTGTTTGACTAGGTGAGGTCACATACCAGTGTAGCGTGGAGAGAGAAATGTCAATCAACACCAAGGAGGTCGGTTTATTTTCCCTTTCTTTTCTTACAGCAGTTTAAAAGTCGCAGGTCTGAACTCTTATGTACGGTGCGTTTCTTTCTCTTCAACCAGCAAGACAACTAAACACTCCCGGTCTCCTGATCCAGGCAGGGCTTCGGTGAGGAAGATGAGTTGATCCCGTGGTTATCCGCTAAACAGCAACGCCACAGCGACAGCTACACTAGCTTCTGCTCCCCATTGACACTCCAAAACACCTCATCCACCACTTTCCGAACTTCCTGTCTAGATCAGGATTCTGCAGCGCCTCTTATTAGCCAAAATACTGTGCATAAAACCTAAACAGAAATGCATTTAAGAAACTTTAATAATCATACAGCTCCTGCATTACAACTATTACTTTTCTTGCTAATTCCTAAATATAAATATTCATTTTAGTGCTGCTGTATTTACACCAGTATCAGTACATAGTGTACCTACGGTACTCTTTTTTTGTTTGGGTTCCATAAACTTTACAGTAAAATACTGTTATGCTCCAGTGTGTAATTCTATTCTTTTAAACACATTACTGAAGGAAGGTTTGAACCTTTGACTGTACTAATTTGCATAATACTGGCGACATCACCATAGCTACTAGTTTATATTTAATAGAAAATGCTATTATTTTACAGGTAAGCCATATAAATGCAATAAAACATTAACATGTAGTTTAAAAATACATTAATTAGTAATCACGTTTTTTTATTATTTAAATCAAAATAAAAATACACGTCGTTTGTGTACACGTAATTGATGCTGCTTGTATTTTTTCCCAATACAGCTTACGCTATACAACGCTTTGTGGTCGATATTGTGAATGAAGAAATTAAAGTTCTGCTCTGGATAACTGGAGCTGGGGGGGAGACGGACAGGGAGGGTGCTCAGTTTTTTAAATGAAATTATTAGTACACTAGGTATTCAGTACATATTTTACTGAAGCAATACAACCGCTATAGGCACCCCCCTGCTTGGACATAAAATACCCTGCTCTAATGCAGGGCAGCGGTGCCATATAGCCTACGTATCAACGATTTGGTAGTGGATTTGAAAACAACAAGTTTTGTTTTAGTAATATGCATTATACAAATCAAAAGATCGAATTGTGCATGTGAGTGACATTTAATAGTATTCAAACGGTTTCTGTTAACAGAGAAAAAAAAGCGGGGAAAAATCCCAAAAAAAGTTACATACAGTGCATGAATGCTACCTGACGAACCTTCGAAGGTTTAGAACTACCTTCGAATTCCTGGCTAGCGAACAAACCTTTGAAAACAGCCCTAAAGTGTATTCAATTCATTTTGTTTCTATTTGTAATGTTTTGCCATACTGTGTTTTGTATGCATTTCTCTATTAAGTGCTGCATTTATCTGAGCTGGGGAAGGGAAAACATTTTTACATGTTTCATAATTGAGAGCAGCGTTCATTCGAGGGCGACGTCTATTACAAATCTGATACCCGAGAGGACTCTTATTCAAGGGCGGCGGTAATTCAAAATAATATGGTACTTTTAGGAAAAAAACTGTACTGTCAACAAGGTCTGTCAACAATGCACACTATTAATATATTGCATAATGCAGTAAACTGCTTTTTTGGTTGGTGTTCATGAAACTATATTCTCTTTAACCAAATAATGCATCCACAAATGCATGTTGCAAAATAAGTAGTTGTGTTTCATTTCATTTTATAGTATTCTCCTTTTTATTAAATGATTGCATACATGTTGATGACACAATGTCAGGAATTCATCCTTCCCAGAAAAGTAATCCTGAAAAGGGAACATAATGCAATAGTCATTTCAGCTAGGCTTGAAAAAAAAATTACCTACCCCACTTCCTGCTTTACCAGCAACCACGTAGCATGCTATTGGCAGGCAGCCACACCACGAATATGAAAGACAGACAAACAAGTAGAAGCGGTTAACAGCACTTCCACAAAGGGGCGGGGTAAAAACATGCAGCAATAAAATTAGTGTCACTTTCTGCAATGAGCTTGGTATAATGCAACACTTCAAAAATCGCTTAGGAGAACATAAGGAAGCCACTCCCTGAATTTTTGGTGGATAACTGGCAGTAGCACAGGCATAAAAACTAGGCTCAAAACAACACTTCAAGTCTGACTGCGCCTGTTTGTGCCCAGCTAGTGTCCTATAATCAGCTGCTAGGCGTTTGCCTTAACATTAGTGCCTTGCCCTGTGATCAAAATTGGGCCGCTGGTATACAGTTGCAAGGTGCCTGTTTTTCTCAGAAAATTGCTCTTAAATCATCAAAGTCTAATTAAGGGATACTTTTTATGAGCTACATTTTAATCATTTTGTTATTTCTTTTGTCGTTAATAATATCCCATTATGTGCGTTCTCGATTGTATCTTCTGGTTAGATCATACAAACTTATTCCATCAAAAATACCCTTCTTAAAACTGAATTTCTGAAGTGAGGTGGTTTGAAAAAAGTGGAGTTTCTATCCTCTCTAAAACTGTGATTTTGTTTTCAGGTTTTCCATTCTACTAACGCACGATTGTTAAAATGAAAATATATATTTCTGCAATTTTAAAGTGAAGTCAAGAATCTGGTTTCAAAAGAACTTAGGTTTGTATATACGATATCTAGTGGTTATCTTCCACTGCTACACCTACAGAATGGTACATATGATTCATATAATGGAACTAGGGGACATAGCTCCAAGTACTTCATATCTGAATAGAAATTAAGATCTCATTAAATAAAAGCAAACTGCTTATGTCACAGAACTAAAGTTTAGTTGTATATTAAGAAAAGAAATGGTGCTAACCTAACAACCAGAGACTCTCGGTTATTATCATGAGTCTGTTACTCAGAACAGATCAAACTGGATTTGAAACTGCGAAACTACTTATGTTATTGAATGGTAAAACTGTAGGTGTTGGTAACTTTGAACAGTAGGCATGAGATGTAAGCTTAAAGGTCGCTAGGATGAGACCAACCCCAGGGGATAGCCTGGACACACCCAATCACCCATGTTGGTAGGGGTGGAAGTAATGTCATATTCTAAATAAGATTTTTAATTTATAATGACACAACTGAAAGAAGGGTAAGGGTATTACCCAGTCTCTGGCTTTCTACTTTCACTTCTCCATTCCTGTATAATCACATTCATATACATAAATGTTTAAATTCTTTAGTACCTTGCTCCAAGTATGTAAAACATTTTAAAAGCACCCCTTGCTGTTTCTACTCAATCATTTAAATAACATAGAAGCAACCAAGGTTTGTCCTTGTAGTGACAAACCAGGGTTGCTTCTATGGTTCTGAATTCATCCCGTCCATATTTCGTTGTGGTATGTTTTGTTTGTTTGGATCAATTAAATATACATAAATAAGAATTTATTTGCAACACAGACACTCTGATGTGTGACGTAGTTTAAATGAGGACTGCTGATATGCATTAAAATAAGATTCGCACATAAAACAGAAAACAAATGGTTAGGTGTTTGCATTGCAAACAATGACATAGAACATAAGCATATAAATAGGCTTTCTCCTTTTTGATGTTTATTTTATTCAAATCTATTAATTGAAATATGAAACACAACATATTTTGGTGTCTTTCCTTCTTAATGCGTTAACTTTTAGACATAGTCATTAATTCTGAAAAGTTGAATGTGGAAATATTATAAAGCAACTGTGTGTCAATCATATCTAAAAGCCGCCTCGCCAAATAAATGTCTTAGGAACGGTCATATTCTGTTTTGAATGGTAAAATGTACTTTACTCTGTTGCGCGCATGTCAGTTAATCCAGTGGGGATGATGGCAGGAGTTTAGAGATACATGTGCTCAGCAATTGGATGTTCTCCTCCACTTCCAAATCAATCTGCATATTCTGTACTTCACTGAACTTCCCTGCAGCTCCCCCCTCTCCCCTATCCCCTATCCTAACTTTGGAGGAGTTAGTACTGGGAAGTTTAAGTACTACCCTGCAGGGAAGTTAGTTTGATCGGCTTGTCCCCTTGTTCTCAACAGAGCAGATATAAAGAACTTGAACTAAAGGCAAGCTCTTAAATGAACAAAACATATGTATCAGGGGTTTCCTAGCGCTTCTATTTTTCTCAAACTAGTTATTGTCTAGGTTTACAGTGAGAAAAAAATAAAAACTTCAATATTCAAGTCAACTGCAGCTATGTATTTTAACTTATCAAATGTCTGGTCTTGCTATTCTAAGCTACAGCATGCACAGAATCACTTACTGCCCCCTCCTGGCAATTATTGTAAACTACAGAGAAAGAATGACATTGACAGATAATGCTTTGTATTTTACTGTGCAATTAGCAGTTCACTGTAGACCGCTGGTCCTAAAACCAGGGGTTATGACACTCTTTGGGGTTTGCAGAAAGGTTTCAGAGGTTATGGCTATAGATATTGCTGCAGGTTATTTATAGAAAGTAGACATTGCATTTTGAAATTGACATCAGATTTATAATATCACAGTATGTTATGCTTTATTTCCATACGTTTTCTGTTTATACAATAACAATCTAATATAATAATATATATATATATATATATATATATATATATATATATATATATATATATATATATATATATATATATATATATATGGGGGTTCGCACCAGACCAAAGTGACTTAAAAGGAGGTCCCAACTGACACAAATTTCAGAAACACTGCTGTAAATAATAATCAACCTTCTTCTAAAACAGGTAATATTTATTTGAAAAGAAAAGGGTGCTGCACTTGGATCTTCCAAACAATAAAACCTCATCCCTTTGTAAAAACACACTTTCCTAAGAAAGAGTGCAGATTATATTATACAGGTTTCCTTACCAATCTTCCACAGCTAAAAAGGAGACTATGCAAATATACACATATTTTTTTTAGAACAAACAGAAAACTGGATTTATTATATTTTTTAGGTACCACAAACCTTTCCTGTCCCAATCTTTCAATTAAATAATAAACCTTGAATTTATTTTGCAGAGCAGTTTGATCTATTCCAGGTTTCAGTATCAGATTAGGTAGACACACCTGTGCTTAAACAGTTGTGCCAGGCTTATGGGTGTAACTAATTGAGCACATAGTAAAATGGTTCAAACTGCTAAGCAACAAGTCTTGTCTCCATCCTCATAGTGGAAACAAGGTAACTCTTAACAAGAGGTGTTCTCATGACCTCTATTGGCTCAGTGGAGAATACTCACCTCTCTGACAGATAGCTGAGCTGGAAGGGACACTGAAACCACAAGGCTATTGAACTGGTAATTGGCAGACTCAACTACACGGGACATCTGTAGAAAACAACAGCAGAAGGCATTCTCGTAGCATTATCAATGAGCTACAAATACAGCATGGTGGAGTTCAGAAAGGTGGACAATTTCCCAGTATCACCAGACACTTCAACCGATAACGGTTTTGCGTTTATTTCAGTACAGGGCATTATTTCACTACAGGGTTTGGGGGATGTATAACACTTAATATACACACCTCTGAATATCTTTTAATAGTTTGAAGCAATGTATTTTAGAACCAGCTAAAAGGTGGTCAAAGGTATCATTCCTGTTAAAGGGAATTTGATATTCTTGAAGCTATGAGTACAAGAGAATATTTGGTTCTCTTTAATCATTTCACCCAGTATCTGTAAACCTTTCTGTGATATTCACCCACACTTCTGCTTGTGGAAGTACAGGACAGTCAGTTAAATAATGGCCTTTCTCTGACCTCCACAGTTTGTTTCAGGTTCTACCTTTTTGTGATGTGTCTTTGTTTTATACACCATTTAGTAGAGAGGTGGTTACTGCCATGAGATTTAAATAATTATGTTGCAGAATCCTTTTCATTTTATTTTTGTGGTTGTATGTTTTTTATAAAAAATTGGCCAAATCACTGTTTTTGCATAGAAATCTAAGTATAACATTTTTTTTCCATGGCTCGGTTAAAATGTTTGATTTGGTTAGCTTCAAAAAAACAGATAATCCTTTTCTTACACAAGGATTGACCCCTATAGTACCACAGTGAAAAATGTACTATATATGTACACTATATTAATAAAGCTATTATTGTCATGAAATCATGCACCCTATTAATATTATATTATATATACACATTTAAAACTACCAGCGTTATTTATATTTATTATATTATTTAGTAGTGTTTTCTGTTACATTTTGGGTTGTGACATATCAAAGCAACATTCTCCCTAGTCTTTCCTGCATTCATTGGTCAGAAGATAATGCAGACAAAGGCAGTCTTAAACTTACTTGTTTTGCAAAGTCTTTATCACAGAAGTGTTGAAGTACTCCCAGACATACCACACATGTTTTTGGTTCATCTTTCTGGACAGTGAGACACTCTTGAGTTGAGTTAGTTACTGTTCTATTCTTATCTGACTCAGGGATGAAGTCCTCTGTTTCCTCCAGTTTAATTTTTTTGCACGGGGGATCGTTCTCCTCTTCTGTCTCAGCATTAGATGACTTGCATTCTCCTACTCTGGCAAAATCTGTCAGTTCTTTCATTAGATCCTAATGAGAGAAATGTGAAGTAATTAGCAGAAAAAAATGCTATTTTGACTTTGGTTGTTATGGTTTTACCTCAGATTTTTTAAATTACACCTATTCATTAAAAAAAATAATTTAAAGACTAAGCTATACTGTTTTCTATGGCTACAAAAATGCAGTACCACTTAACCAAGTTATTAAACGGACCTACACAACAGAACCTTGGAGGGTAACGACATGGGCTCCTTAGAAAATTCTGGGAAGAAAATGATTTCAGGTGTAATTATTTCCAAACTTATTTCCAAATGTGGCACATACAATGCAGTCTCTCCTCTTTCCCAGTGGGTTAGTCAGTAAAAGCACTTGTGTGTGTCACACAACTGGGAGTCTGCTGGTTCACTGCAATGACCGTTGTGAAATCCTTGGGCTTATTTCACCTGATTGTGCTTCAGTGACCCCAATTGGAAAGAGTGGGTTGTAATCTTTTCAAATTGAGTAGAAAAAAGCAGGACTGGGTGCAGGGCGATGTGATTTGTCCTATTGCATCAACCTGAAGGCAGAAAGGGTTTCCAGTGACTGCTACAATAGGTAAACTGGGGTAAGCATGGGTTGACTTATTTGAATTAACTGTTATTTTTGTTGGAAAGCCCTTAAATACAGTTTTAAAAAGATACTAACATTAAAAAGGTAATATATATATATAATCGACTGTTGCCACTTTCATGAACTTTTTCCCCATGTGGGGCACAAATTACACAATCATTCTTTTGCATACACATTCCCCTTCCCTGGAACCCTTTTCTCAATCGCTTAGTTGTGGTCAATGTATCACCACCCACACATACAGGAATTCAGGGGCAAATGTAATGTACACATTTGGAATCCTGGTACTTTCAGCTTTGAATGTATCCATTGCTGACTTCTTTATGACAAATATTTTGCAAGATACAAATGTCTGACCCAACCTCATTTCATCTCACAAATTGTGACCTGTGCTATCTTCCATTAGGAGTACACATATGAAATGTACACGTCTTCATAAGAGGTCATTAGCCTTTTTTTTTTTCATGTCACCACCCTTGGTCCACTTGTGCTGTAATGATTCTTGTGTATTTACAATCTGGGTAAAATTAAAGACAGCAGGCTACACACACACACACATATTTGAGAAGAGCTCCTACAAACCAAGAAGTAATTAATATTTACAATGTGCATATAGTTGCAAATTGATTGAGTTGTACTACGTATACCTTATATGACTGTCTGTAAGTGGACTGAAGTCCAACACAACAGAATCTGAGCACACAGCGAGGACAGCAACCAGCATTCAACAGCACTCTGACAACCGGCCTGTCCTTCTCCTTCAGTAGATGCATGGTAAAGGCCTATGGAGACATAACGATCAGTCAGTAGCAAATCCATGCTATAAAGGCACAGACGTTACAACATTACTCTGTAGATCACTGGTCAGTTAAAAAAAAAAACGTTTTGGTTTATAATAAAAATGCATACCAATCATTATCACCAATATTTCTTACCTGGGCCTGGCGTAAAGCAAATGTATTGATGTCATAAGACTGACTAATTAAATTATAACTATTACGCGTCATGAACTCGGATTTATTTTAAGTCTGTTTTCATTTCAGCAACAATAACTTGACAGTACGTAGTTTCTGTAAAGTTAACTTTAATTAACACGCACTGAACGCTACTCTTCAAAAGTAGTCGTTGTAACCGCATTTACCTTACGTTGTTAAAAAGTGATACTAGCGAGCAAGACTTACAGAATGTTTTTTAAATAGTTTAAATGTCATTTGTATTACCCACTGATGGTCATTTTTATATACTGTAATTTCACAATTTTAACCAGGATAAAACCCTGTCGATGGTCACATTCCTCTGACAATGTGTGTCCTAAGACTCAAACCGCGAGGGGACAAGCAAGATGTAACGTGAGTGTTTATAATGCAAGGAAAATATAACTCAAAATGTACCAAAAAGACAGCAGGATAAATAACCAGATCATAAACGGTGTTGTCTAACTGCTCCCCCCGAAACTTGAATTCAGCAGTAAAACCAGAAATACTACGTACAAAACCAGCACCTCTTTCCAGACACGATTAATCGTACTGAGTAGAATCGATTCATTAAATTAAAAGCAACAGTGCATATATATATATATATATATATATATATATATATATATATATATATATATATATATATATATATATATATATATATATATATATATATATATATATAGGTAAGGTTGATTTTTATACTTTCAAAAAGATTTTAAAAAAATACTTAATACTTAGTTCGGTATGTTCATTTGCTAGAAAAGAATACGTACTGTATTTAGAGCAGATATAACTTTGTTCGATTTCTCCGTTGTCCGCTGGTAAGGTCTGATATAATTGAGTGTCACAGGTTATAGTCCAATCTGGTTAGAAAGTATAGAAAACACTGGCACAATTGTACTGTTGGACATTTAAAGGATGGCACCTCAGCCTCCTCGGAAACCATGGGAAAGACGGATTCCAGGCACTATTCCTACACCTGCTGCTTTTCAGTAAGTACATTTTTGTTGTTTTCCTTCGTAACTACAACCACCATTTGGAAGGATTTGTGACTAGGCCCAGAGTTTTCTTTCAGCTCGTGTCTTGGTTGTTTAGGTCAATACCTGTCAATGAATAAATACACAGCACTTTAAACGTGAGAGCCTTTATTTCGTAAAGTACACACAAAAATATAATTAGTAAAAAAAACGTTCTAGAATATTGATCGAAG